>JAUZST010000677.1:25458-42655 GCA_034779995.1 Parotocinclus haroldoi
TGTGTGTGTGTCTGTGTGTGTGTGTGTGTGTCTGTGTGTGTGTGTGTGTGTGTGTCTGTGTGTGTTTTAAGGTCCTCAAGCAGAGAAAAAGAAAATCTGTGGATGAGTAAATCAAAACTTTGAAGTGAGGACGCTACTGACACTAGATAATTCAATCAGGCCACTGAGTTAAAGTATTACTATGTCTACAGACACTTTTGTTAGACACTGAGCTAAGGTTTTAGGAACAGAACACAACACTATCAGACTGTAGATTTACACCATTAGCCTACAGACTGGTGTCATATATGTTTTTGTTTTACATTTTTAGCATTAAGCAGGAACACTTACACAAAGCAGCTTTCAACTGATTCAGTATTACTACTATATGTATAATTCATTTACTAAGTCCCAAAAGTAGAGAGTCTGGTTAATAGTCCAGCCACTTCCCCATTTTCTCACTTTTTATTGCAGAAGTACTTCTGCATTTAATACCTGTAGAAACTGTGGGTTCTTCACAGCATGGTGCTAAAGGCTTCACAGCATTTCCTATAGGCCATCACTGAAACTGCAGTATAGATCCTATATTGAAACTAATTGTATAATTTGTGATATTCATTTATATGGATATTCTCCAAATAGGCACTGAAGGCATTTGGGAAGGCCTCAGAAGATACAAAATGATACATAAAATAATTTAGTGGTAGTTTAGTCTGGCCTGGCATCTGATCCATCAGATTTCAGTTGAAAGACTGTCCAGTTCAATGACTCTGCAACTGACTCAAATGGGAAACTGCTGCTTCTGTTTCATGCTGCCCCAATACATTTTTCAAACCTTTGGCAGTACTTATAATGTTTGGGGCTTGTGATGAGTAAATCCACCTTTGACAATATTAATTTGATAAGGACCTTTTACTTTTTTATGGCAGTCCAGCTCTAAACTGATTGTGAGTCGAATGCATCATTAAATTGATTATATGAGATACAGATGGAGTTTAGTTTGGATGGAGTTTAATTATAATATGTGGCCTAAATTATGTTAACAATTGGCTTGGGGCTGCTAGTTAAATAGACTCCCTAATGAAGTTTAGACCTACTAATGAATACCTGCACCATGTCATTTGGACTTTTACTTGTGAGCTTTGTGCTGGTCCTAGAAGAAGCTCACTCTACAAACCAATCTCAGAGTATGTGGGCTTTATTAAAAGCACACTCTTGGCTTCAGCAATCCAAAAGTAAGATATTAAAAATCAAATGGAATAAAACATATTTATGTTATTTTACCTGCCACATTTGGTTTAGAAACCTTGCTCTGTCCCATGTTTTTCTGTCTCATCTGTGCCCTTAACCTTGACACTTGGACTAGATCCATCTCTGCTCTTATGCAACTTCATCTCTAGTGTCTGCATGTTAGTTCAATAAACTGTTTAAATGGTTGGTATTCTCTCTGCCATAGTCTCACAAAAATAGTTGTGAAATGTAATTATTTATTTGTTTGTTTTACTGTTTGTTGTAATTCAGACACAATCTTTTGCAGCAGTGGTGTTCTACGGGGGACTGTCCTGGCTCCATTCCACAATCTATATTTCTGACTTCAATCATATGACTCCAACAATAGATTAGTAACATTCCGGATGTAGATGATATCGAGTAAAGATAACTCACTAAAAACCAATTATAACTACCTTCAGATCATTATGGGTAAAACCAAAGAGCAGGCGTGGACTTTCGCAGGACCAAGTCCACTCCACCCACTCCAGTAAACATCCAGGGAATTAACACTGATGTAGTCAACAGACCAAAACAGACTTTTGTTCTTTCGCTGACGTAGCAGCCTCTGTAGAATGAGCTAGGTGGCAGGGCTTAACTTAAGCCAATGATTGCCTAGATCCTGCCCCCCCCCGTCAAATCGGGTCCAAAAGTCAGAAGCAAGAAACTTTTTGAAGCAAAAGCGAGATTGAGAGAAGTGCAACAAAGAAAAGGCGCAATGAAAGCGAAAACGGATACTTTTATACAAGAATATTAAACTCAAAATAGACGATTAAAAACAGAAATATTCTGTTTACAAACCGGTTTTTATTACAAAATGTAATTTTTTGGTCACAGATTCTGTTTTTTGGTTCTCAAAACTTAGGACCTATTTTGATGCCATACATGTTCTCAAAACTTAGGACCTATTTTGATGCCATACATGTTCTCATGACTGCCTTCACCATCAGAATGTTTATAGTGATCATTGTTTTTTGTTTGTTTGTTTTTGTCAAGTTTGTGGCAATTGGGATGTCAAAAATATTTATCTTCTCACACTATGGACCAATCTGCAAACCACGTGACATCCTCCATCTTATCATATATGTAACATTTTTTGATCATCATGCAGCGGTTAAACAAGACAGGATCTACTCACAACAGGCTTTGCAATGCAAAAAAAAAGAAGTTGAGTGCACATGCTCAGCATCATATCCAGAGGTTGGCTTTTGAAAATAGATATAGGAGTGCTGCCAGCATTGCTGGAGAGGTTAAAGGGGTGGGGGTGGGGGGGTCAGCCTATCAGTCCTCAGACCATCTGCCGCACACTGTATCAAATTGGTCTGCATGGCTGTCGTCCCAGCATGAAGCCTCTTCTAAAAAACATGAATAAGAAATACTGGAAAAAGTTTGTTGAAGACAAGTAGACAAAGGACATGGGTTACTGGAACCACATTCGGTGGTCTTGAGACCAAGATAAAAGTATTTGGTTCAGATGGTGCCAAGAGTGTGAGGCTGCAACCAGGTGAGGAATACAAAGACAAGCCTACAGTCATGTATGATGGTGGGAATGTCATGGTTTAGGGCTGCATGAGTGCTGCCGGCTGTGAGGAGCTACAGTTCATTGAGGGAAACATGAAAGCCAATATGTCTTGTGACATCCTGAAGCAGAGCACGATCCTCTTCCTTCAGAAACTGGGCAGTAGGGGAGTATTCCAACATGGTAATGAGCTCAAACACACTTCGAAGATGACCACTGCCAAACAGGAACGGCCAAGAGCAGATCCCTGAGAGACCCCTCAAGGCATTATGGAAGATAATGATGGAATGGAAGTGTGCAAAAGATTTTTTTTTCAATAATGATGGATGTGTGATGGATAATTTTGCTATTAGTGTTTATAGTTTACAGGCTTGGATGAAAACTATGAAAAATATACTTATCGGATTAATTCTAAATCATTTTTGAGGTAGTTTAATTTCTTTTTCAAAGTGTGATGTTTGTATTTTTCAGCATTTCCAAAATATGTAATTCCTATGTAATTGATATTGTTATTAGTATGGTATTTGTCCCATTCCATCCTCTGAGAAAGCTTTTTTATTTAATTTAAGAACATGACTGTAAAGTCAGGCACTAAGTCCTTGCTCACAGGTGGCTTTGTGATTTATTAGGCAAGAGCAAAGGGTTAGAAGTGATGTAAGGATAAGGATAATAACAAACTTTATTGTATTATATGACAACATATTATTGTGGGCTTTGCTCAGTGGACCTATAGCACTGGCACTGAAACCAGGATCTGGTGCACCAGTTAAAGTACTGAACTACTGTTAAGTACCACACACAAAATAAACCAAACCAATGTTAAGAATAGTATTAGCACACAGTACTGAAGCAAAGAGTGTAAAAATGTAGAGAATGCAGATATTGACCAGCTGGCTATGCAAGGGAAACACAGTCAGAAGGGAAATATGCAGGATGACATGTGCAGTGAGCGTACTGGAAGCTATATCATCCTGACACTTTTCACAGTCTTAAAGTATGTACTGTGTTTTCGTTTTGTCTAGTGATAGTGTAGTGTAGTGTAGAGATCTACACCAGTGAAGAATCAAAGCATGTGATTCACCAAGTGCAATTTGATTAACTGCCATTCTTCTTCTTATTATTATTCCATACATATTATGTGTTTGCAACATATAAAACTACAAGAGCAGCTAGACTGTAAGAGTCTGTGAAAAATTGCTCTATTTGCTTCAATTCCGTCTGTTGTAGAATTTAGGAATGTATGAAAATGTCACCTGTAACTCTTAGTACACCTGTACACTTGTAACAATTTAATTTGAACTTCTTCAAATCAGATACCCCTCAAGAAAGTATTAATGCTAATGCTTTCACTTTAAAAATCCTTTCTTATATTGGGTAGATGCCTAGGTCAGATGCATTGCACAGTGTCATATTGATCTTCTCACAATTAAACGTCATATCTTATTTTAAAAAAATGACTGTGTTGTGATGTGAAGGGTAACAGACGTTGCTAAGTACCTTAGACATCAGCTTCCATTCTCCATTCATGACATCCACATACTGTATATGACTCAGTAAAGCTGTGTAGCAAAAAAAACCCAGCTATTTAATGCTAATGAGGATATGAGGTTGTTTTTGTTCACATTTTCAATTACAAACTGAGCACCCTTTAATAACTTTGTTTTAATCAAGGCACACATTAACTGCATCATACAGCACCACTCCTCTTCCCCCAAAATAGTTTTGGGAATTAAATATAATGAAGAATCAATGAAGCAACATATTAGATGTACATGTTCATCAATATATGCAGAGCTGAGAGGCCTCTAGATGCTAACGTTCTCTGCTCAGTGGATCTGAAAGTGCAGCATTGCCAGGACTACTGAGAAAACAGAACCAGTCAAGCAGAAATGCTTCAACCTAGCATTAAACTGGTTATCCCAGACTTTTTGGTGAAATAGAAAAAAAGCGTGGTCTCCATCTAACGACAACCACATTAGATCTTTTCATTTCACACATACACACACATCTACAGTTAGAGGATTTGCTAGCTTTAGGTATTTATGAAGAGAATCGGAAAGCTGGATGTTCCACCCAAGTGGGTGATTTGAAAGGCTAACCATGAGCTGTAAGGCAAAATCATTGCATACTGAAAAACTAGTTCATATCATATTTTTAAATGGTACAGTGGTGGTGCATGGTTGTTTAAAGGATATGATTAATTTACATTAACAACAATTATAAATTAAATCTTGCAATTGTATAATTAATAGGATTCAGAAGTTTTATCTTAGCAAGTGATTCTGCACCAGTTACAGTTACCAACTACAGAGAGACAGAAATGGAGTAAACAAGGTAAAATGTGAAGCCTTAACCAGTATACATACAACAGATAGAAGGGTAATTAGATGTGCCAGTAATACTGTACATCAGTAATACAGTTGAACAGATTTTTTTAGCATGTTCTCTGTCGTGAACATTAAGACAATGCGAGCACAAATGTAGTCTTTGAAAAACCTTGAACACAAACTGTATTGAATTGATCTGAAATTATTACTGATGATGAATACATATTGAAATTTCTTAATTAAAATTTTGCATAACAATAGTAGTCTATCAAACCTGTAACAGAACCACAATGCAAATACATATACAATATTTCCTTACAATTATAAATAATTTGTATACTTCTAGATATAAGCTTATTTGGCATAAGGCTACAAGGCAATTAGAGACAGCCAGAGCATGTCATGCATATAAAATAGCATCCACATACTATAGGAACAACACAAAATGACACAAAATAATTGAAAATAAAGGTATATCTTAGTTTTCTCTTAGATTATTTCAACAGCCACTTTAATTTGACGATTTTCTTTTCCTTCATCTTAAGCGCAGATGTATCACTATGAAGTCTTCTTACTATTTTTCTTACTCTTGGCTTTAATCTTGGATTCATTTTAAACTGGATTTATTTTAACTCTATTGCTTTGCGTCCCACTAGATCTTCATCAGATCTTTCAAGTTTCGGGGCTGTCAAGGGGCAACACTGTTTTAGCTCCCTACAAACTTTTTATATTGAGTTCAGGAGTTCAGGACTGAGACTGACTAGGCCACCCCAGGAGCTTGAAATGCTTCTTATAGAGCTACTCCTTAATTGCCCTGCTGTGTGTTTCAGGTCATTGTTATGCTGGAGAACCCAAACATGACCCATCTTTAATGCTGTTTCTCATAAAACGAGGTTGTTGGCCAAATCTCACGAAACATGACCCCATCAATCTTCCCTTTAATAAGGTGCAGTGGTGCTGTGCAGAAAAGCACCCCCAAAGTATGATGTTTCCAACCCCATGCTTCACAGTTGGGATGGTGTTCTCATCTTTCTTTATCAAAACACAGCGAGTGGAGTTCATACCAAAATGCTCATCTGACAATATGACCTTCTCCCATGCATCCTCTGGATCATCCAGATGGTCACTGGCAAACTTTGGACATTTGCTGGTGTGACCAGGGGAACCTTGCATGCCCTGCAGGATTTTAATCCATGACTGCATAGTGTGTTACTAACATCCATCTTTGAGACTGTGGACTCAGTTCTCTTTAGTTCAGTGACCAGGTCCCTCATGTAATTCTGTGTTGATTTCTGACTTCCTCAGAATCATTCTTACCCCACAAGGTGAGATCTTTCATGGATCCCCAGACTGAAGAAGATTGACAGTCGTCTTGTGTTTCTTCCATTTTCTAATAATTGCACCAACAGTTGTTGCCTATTGTCTTGTAGCCCATCCCAGCCTTGTGCAGATCTACAGTTTTGTCCCTGGTGTCCTTAAACAGCTATTGGTAGGTGATCAAATACTTACATGCAATAAGTGTACTTGCGATAGAAATTACAGACCTCTCCATTCTTTGTAGGTGGGAAAACTTCAGCAGAATTGCCAGTGAATCAAATACTTATTTTCTATGCTGTAAATAATATTTAAAAATATATTAGTATTGGTATAATAACCAATATCCCAATCCCCGCCTACAGGAGTCCAGGAGGGCCCGGACCGTGTATGCCGGGGCCCCATCCACCTCAATGTGGGGTGGATCGACCAGGGGAGTGTCTGCCATTGGGCTAGGCACCAAGAATCTGAGGACAGAAACATGAAATACCAAGTGAATGTGCATGTGGGAAGGCAACGCAAGACAGTAAGTCACAAAGTTTAAACATTTAGTTATTTTAAACAACCCAATGTATCTGGCCCCAGCTTAGTACTCCCCTGAAGATAAAGGTGCCAGGTGGACAGCCGTATAAGTCACCTGGCTCGAACCTCTTCTCCTGACTCCACCTCCGGTTTGGCTGTAACTGGTACCTCTGGATGGCCAGTAAAATCTGCTGGTGGACTTGGTTCCAGATTGCTTCACTTCTTGTAAACCAGGCATCAATGGCTGGGGCATCAGAGGGAGTGGGGTCCCAGGGTGCGAATGGTGGTTGGAAGCCCAGGAAACACTGGAAGGGGGTGAGACCCGTGGAAGAACGGTGAAGAGAGTCCTGAGCGATCTCTGCTCAAGGGAGAAAGCGAACCCAGTCAGTGGGGTTGTTAGCACAGTATAGACAGAGAAATTTGCTGACTGACTCTCTCACACTGGCCATTATATTGGGGGTGATAGCCTGAAGTGAGGCTGATGGATACACCAAACTTCTCCAGGAGAGATCTCCAAATCGCGGATGAAAACTGTGGTCCTTGGTCCAAGTGGATGGACTCCGGAATACCAAATAGCGTAAATACTTGCTGAAAGAGCAGTTCGACTGTCTCAAAGGCGGTAGGGAGCTTGGGGAGGGGGATGAATTTGACTCCCCAGGAGAAGCTGTCCACAATGGTGAGGATGGATATTTGTCCCTGGGAAGGAGGAAGATCTGTGATGAAATATATAGCCAGGTGGGACAAGAGATGAGCAAGGGAACCAGTCACCCCGATGGTTCCCCTGCGTGGAGCGTGTGTGGCGTCTTGCATTGGGCTCAGGTCGAGCATGGAGCCACAAAAGTGTGCACGTCCCTGACCATGGCTTCCCACCAATATCAAGCCGCCAGAAGCTGGTGCCCCGATCGTGGGGAGAGATGAGCCCAGGCAAGGAGACAAATTGGGAAAAAACGCTTCCTTCCCAGGGGAACTCCTGGTGGCAGGCCTATCTGAGCTAAGGCTTTATCCAGCTCTTGTTCAAAGTCCTATTGGATGGCCCAGAGGAAGCAGGAGCTGGGGAAAATGGGTTCAGGAGGTTCAGTGTGGCCCACGGAGGGCTCCAGACAGCGTGAGAGTGCGTCAGGCTTAGTGTTGCGAGATCCGTGGCGATAGGAAATTAGCAGTTCGAAACGTCCAAAGAACAGTGCCCACCGGGCCTGGCGGGGGCTGAGATGCTTAGCTGATTTAAGATATTCTAAGTTCTTATAGTCAGTGTGGTGTTGGGCTCCCTCCAGCCAATGTCTCCACTCCTCCAATGCCAACTTCACTGCGAGGAGTTCGTGGTCTCCCACGTCATAATTGCGTTCCGCTGGCGACAGCTTGTGGGAGTAAAAAGCCACAGGGTGTAGTTTGGGTGCTTCTCCGAGGCGCTGAGAGAGACCAACGGTACCAATGGTAGAGGCATCCACTTCCACAATGAAGGAACGCTGGGGTCAGGGTGTCCCAGCACTGGGGCTTGCGTGAAGGCTTGTTTTAAGCTCAGGAATGCGTTCTCCGCTTCTGGTGACCAGTGAAGGGATTGTGGATTGCCTTGAGGGAGGGCCGTGAGGAGGCTTACGGTACACTGAAGTATCTTATGAAATGGCGGTAAAAATTAGCAAACCCCAGGAAGAGTTGGATATCCTTTAGGGTCAGAGGATGTGGGCAGGAGAGGATGACGGTGACCTTGGTATTGTCCATAGCTACCCCCCGTGGTGAGATGACATATCCTCAAGGACTGCGTGTGAAAGGCACACTTCTCCGTCTTTACTCGGAGCTGATTGTCTAGCAACCTCTGGAGTACCTGTCATACCTGGGTGATGTGTGACAGGAGATCCAGCCAGTAGATAAGGATGTCATTCAGATATACCGTGACGAAGCGACCCAGCATATCCCGGAGCACATCATCCAGGAAGGCTTGGAATACTACGGGGGCGTTAGCGAGACCAAAAGGCATTGCCAGATATTTGTAGTGTAGATATTCATGTGTTACAAGCGGTCTTCCATTCATCCCCTTCCTTGATGCGAACCAAGTTGTAGGCATTACAGAGGTCGAGCTTGGTGAACCAGCGGGCGGAACGGAGTTGCTCCAGGGCTGACAGCAGCATAGCATATTATGCATATTATTACAGCATAGACAAGGCCGTCCAAAAGGAGGAAGGTGATGGTTTATACGTGGGTGGCGCCTGTATGGCAGTGGATAGGCTCAGTGACCCTGAAGAGCAGTCCTGATACCAGGGGTTGCCCGATAGCCGCTGTAATTCTCCAATGGGTGGATAGGAGCGTGACCAGGTGTTTGGCTATAAAGTTCCCCATGGCTCCTGAGTTGATTAGCGCTAGGACCAAGAGGTCAGAATTAGAAAGGAGTAGTATAACAGGTATCGTGAATGACGTGTGGGTCTAAGAATTACTCACCTGGGTGGTGCCAGCATTGGGTCCGGCATGCATCGACTTGGGGCGGAGTGTCCTTGCAACCTCCATGGGCTCAGGAAGCGTGCTGGTAACCATTGGCATGGGTAGGCATCGGGAGTGTGTGCGGGAGCTCAGTAGTTGGTCAACCCTGATGGCGAGTGAAATAAGCGTATTCAGCGAGAGATTGGTGTCTTGACCAGCCAGCTTGTTCTGAACCTGTTCCCGGAGACCCCTGTGGAAGGTGGGTCGAAGAGCCACTTCATTCCAACCACTCTGGGCTGCCAAGGTCCGAAAACGAAGGGCGTAATCCATGGCGGTACCAGAGCAGAGCCCTGGAGGAGGGTGAGGAGTTATTTGAAGGCCGACAGTCCACCAAAAGGGTTTTGAAAAACTGCCCTAAAGGCAGTTCAGTTACGTGGTCATGATGAGAAACAGGTGTACACATTAATAAGAGGGCAAGGGTGATTGTGTGCGCATGTGGGTATGGTCCGTGGGCAGAGCGTTGGCGTGACAGCAAGGCTTTTTACAAGATTTTGGTCTTTGAAATGGTTTGCCTATTTCATCTGGAAGACCATTTGTGAGGTCAGACACTGATGTTAGATGAGAGGGCCTGCTTCACAATCTCCGTTCTAGTTCGTCCAAAAGGTGTTTCATGGGGTTGATGTCAGGGCCATGTGTGCCTCTGTCCAGTTCCTTTATGGGCATTGCTTTATACACTGGGTCACGATCATGCTTAAACAGGAAACTATTCTAACAAAGTTAAAATCATAAATTATCCTAATTACTTGGTATGCTGAAGCATTACCTTTTCCCTTCACTTGAACTACTGGGCCTAGGCCAAGACCCAAAAGCAACTCCATTGTATTATCTCTCCTCCACTGAACTTTACAGTTGGCCCAGTCTTATCCATCAGACTAGCAGATAGAAAAGCGTGATAAATCACTACACAGAACACATTGTGAACACAGAACACAGAACACATTCAATTGCTACATTATGTTAATTGCCAGTTTATGCTTGTAACTCTGCGGTTATTGAGTCAGCAATGTGTTGCTTTTGTGCACGATTCCCCCCAGCACTCTTCGATCCTGCTCTGTATTATTATGTGGTCTGTCATTTTTTGGCTGAGGTGCTCTTGTTCCTAAATGCTTCCACATTTCAATAATACAACTTACTTAGTTGATTGTGCAGCACTTAGGAGTTATGAAATTTCATGAACTGACTTGTTGGTGTGAGTTTATTGAAATGTGTAGTTTACTTTAATTACATTGTTCTAAGCTGCACATATTGCCGGGTGGGGACGGGGGTATGTTTACCACTGTGTTACATCACCTTTCCTTTCAGGAACACTTAATAAGCATTTGGGAACTGAGGACACTAAATGTTGAAGATTTGTAGGTGGAATTATTTCCCATTTTTGCTTGATGTACAACTTCAGATGCTCAACTGTCCAGGGTCTCCATGGTCGTATTTTGTGCTTCATAATGTGCCACACATTTTCAATGGTGTCTGGACTGCAGAAACGACAGTCTAGTACCTGCACTCTTTTACTATGAAGCCAAGCAATTGTAACACATGCAGAATGCGGCTAGGCATAGTCTTGCTGAAACAAACAGGGTCATCTCTGAGAAAGACGTTGCTTCGATGGCAGCATATGTTGTTCCAAAACCTGTTTGTACCTTTCAGTATTAATGGTGCCTTCACAGATGTGCAAGTTACCCATGCCATGGGTGCTAACACACCCCCATACCATCCCAATATATATATATATATATATATATTATAGACTTTTTTGATGATATTATGGACTGTAGCTGATGACATCCCTAAATTCCTTGCAATTGCATGTAGAAAAATACTTAATCTGACAGACTATTTGCTCACGCAGTGGTAAACAAAGTGGTGAACCTCTCCCCATCCTTGCTTAAGCCTTTCGGGATGCTCCTTTTATACTCTATCATGACACTCACCTATTTCCAATTAACATGTTCGCCTGTGAAATGTGCCAAACAGTGTTTTTTTGTGCATTTCTCAACTTTTCCAGTCTTTTGTTGCCCCTGTCACAATTTTTTGAAACGTGTTGCAAACACCAATTTGAAAATGAGTGAGTATTTGCAAAAAACATACAATATTTTGGCACGAAGACCCCCTGATTCCATATTTAAATGGCTAAAGAAAATTACAACCAAACCCTTGACAAACATCTTAACTGTTTAATCTTTTAACACAGGAGAGGTAGTAGAGATTGATACCTGTACGACAACTTCTCAAACGATTCTCAAGTGTACTCGTTGAGGGAAGTAAAAAGAGATTTTTGCCACATGGTAAAGAGGCCTATAAGATATTACTTATTACTGTGCTTTTCTTTTCAGATGTGTTATCATTCTACTCATGTGCTTTAATGCAACATGAGTTAAAGCATAAAATAAGAATGTTTTGGATAACTGCAAACATGCTGTTTTCCCAAGAATCAGGGTGACCTTAAAGCAATTTCAAGGCAGTTGGCCTATGCAAAGTATAATCGTGTTTCATGCACTCCTGCAGCAGGAACTGGCATCATCTTCTGGCATTTTACACCCACCAGCAATCTTCAAACCATCGAACTAGAACATGCACACACAAATAAATTTACCCACACAAATTAAAAACCATCTTGCTTACTTGAACTAAATGTATGGATATGGTCTATTGTATGATATAGGTCTATATTAATACACTGCTAAATAATTAATGAACATATTTAAAAACACATCAGATCTTAATAGGGGAAAACATGCAGAATATCTTTCCTTATATGGCACTGGTTAATGCGTTAGGAACAAAAGAATGCCACTTCGTTAGCATTTTCATGGAGGGTAGAATTCACCCCAAAAATTGAGTGAAAGTGAAAAAAAAAATTTGGGGGTGGTGTAAGGACTGTTTATGGCCATATCCAGCCCTCCTAGGGTAGCATGTCTCCTGGAATCTCCTCTACACTCTTAAGACCCTGCTGAGAGACACAGCATGTCTGCTGCCAGTGGTAGATATTGATATGCCATTCTGCAGGAGTTGGACTACCTGTGCATACAGGATACTGACCATGTCTGACAGATGGCATATACAGTTGTGCTAATAAGTTTATGAACCCTGGCAGAATTTGTAATTTTTGGCCAGTTTTTAGAGAATATGAATGATAACACAAAAACTTCTGTTATTCACGGTTAGTGGCTGGATGAAGCCACTTATTACTGAACAATTGTGTTTGCCCTTTTGAAATCATAATGACAACAGAGACTACCCAAATCACCCTGATCAAAAGTTTATATACCCTAGTTCTTAATACCAGGTATTGCCTCCTTTAACATCAATGACAGCTTGAAGTCTTTTGTTGTAGTTGTGGATGAAGCCCTAATTTTCTCAGATGGTTCAGCTGCATATTCTTCTTGGCAAAATGCCTCCAGTTCCTGTAAATTCTTGGACCGCCTTGCATGAACTGCATGTTCGAGGTCTCCCCAAAGTGACTCAATGATACTGAGGTCAGGAGACTGAGATGGCCACTCCAGAACCTTCACTTGTTTCTGCTGCAGCCAATGACAGATCAACTTGGCCTTGTGTTTTGAATTATTGTCATGTTGGAACATCCAAGTGCGTCCTATGCACAGCTTCCAGGCTGATGAGTGCAAATATTATTCTTCATTATTTTCTGATAAAATGCTGCATTCATATTGCCATCAATTTTGTCCAAGTTCCCTGTGCCTGTGTAGCTCACACATCACCAAAACATCACCAACCCACCTCAGTGTTTCACAGTAGGGATGGTGTACTTTTCATCAAAGGCCTTGTTGACTCCTCTCCAAATGTATCATTTATGGTATATTGGCAGATGGTTTATGGTGTTTCTGTCATATTATAAGCAGGCTGCTTTGTGGCATTGGTGTAGTAATGGCTTTCTTCTGGTGACTCGACCATGCAACCCATTTTTCTTCAAGTGACTCCTTATTGTGCATCTTGAAACAGCCACACCACTTCTTTTCAGAGTCCTGTATGTCAGCTGATGTTATTTGTGGGTTTTTATTTGCATCCCAAGCAATTTTCCTGGTTGTTTTTGTTAAATTTTTTGTTGGTCTACCTGACCTTTTCTTGTTTCAACAGAATCCCTCATTTTCAACTTCTTAATTAGAAATTCTTAAATCCTTGGATATCTTTTGATCTCCTTTTCCTGTTTTATAAAGTTCAACTATCTTCTCCCATAGATCCTTCTTTTGCTTTTCCCTTGGCTCGTAATCCAACAACGTCAGTGGCAACACTGGAGGAAACATGCAGGGGTCTGACAGGGGCCCATAAACTCACTGACTTTTTACACACACTAATTACAAGAAAATAGATCACAGGTGAGGACGGTTACTTTTAGTAGCCATTTAAATCTGTGTGTGTCAATTTGTGTTATATATATTTGTGTTATGTTATAATGCCAAAACTTTCAGGATATGTAAACTTTTGATCAGGGTGATTTGGGTAGTTTCTGTTGTCATTATGATTTGAAAAAAGACAAACACAAATGTTTGCTAATAAATGGCTTCACCAAACCTCTAACCATGAATAACAGAACAGGTTTTTGTATTATCATTCATATTCTCTTAATACAAGCCAAAAATCACAAATTCTGCCAGGGTATGCAAACTTATGCGCACAAAGGTAAGATACTGTATGTCCAGTAGTATTTTTCCGTACATGAATGAACTACCTAGTGCTGTGTTTTTAAAGAAACATTCACACATGGGGTATCTGTGAACTAACCAACCAGCTGTTTTTTTATTTGCTGTACTTTCACCACCACCATTCCACATGGTCCCCTGAACTCTTCCAATACAGTCAACTGGACACAAGACACATTGGTCACCAAATTCTCATGCATTATACAACATCTCCAAATCCTACAAGACAAAGGGTGGACTACCTTTGTCTCACCAGATTTTAAAGGTTTATTCTGCCTCTATGTCTATACAAAGCTGTAATACATTTTCAGTGAACTCATATTAAACACAAACATACATTACAAATACCTTACTATACATTTAGGAAACATCATGACTCAACTCTCAAAAATACATAATTGCTTAAGTCTTCACATAACACCTTTAATATAAAGGAAATTAGCTTTCTTAGTAACTCACAATGAACAGTAACTCTGAGCTCACTCCATAAACATTTATGCTCCTTAGTCCATATATTCAATATTATTCCATCACAGATTAAGCTTACTACATTTATTTTACTGTCCTCCTAGACCCAATACTAAGTGTAGACATATTAGTTGGTGATGCTTGTGGTACTTGGTCAGATGACACTGAAGTCTGTATAGGGTTTGACTTGGGCATTTTCGACTTTGGCAAAGACATAGATGTGTTCAGAGATATTATATGCTATCTCTTTCTTCTCACCACTCCATCAAGAAGATCTACTAAGTACAATCTTGGAGTAGAGTGACCTCAGGGCTTTGGCACGATGGAGCCTTTTTTGGTTTTCGGCATCTGGTACCCTCTTTTCCCTTTTTTATGAGCAATCGTGATACTGTGAGGCAAGACCAGGTCCAAATGAGAAGGCTTAAAGGAAGAAAAGGCCTATCCATTATCTAACATCAGGACCTCAGGAATGCCATTGTGTGCAAAACATAGACTTCAGGTGGACATCACTGTTGGCTGATCTGGTGTTAGAACTGTGCAATAAGCGACAACTAGTAGGTAAGCTGAAATTCCCAAAATAGAGATCTGCCCCCACCACACTGACTAAAAATCCTTGATGCCCTTCATGAAGTTTGAAATTTTGCATCACTGTATTGGTACTATGGTATTATGAGCAATGTGTCTTTAAGCAACAGGCCATCTTAAGCATAACTCACTCTGGCCAGTAAGTTTTTCACAACGGGCACCCATTTTTCATACAGAGGCCACCCATCTTAATGACATGATACATAAACAATAACTGTCATCCTTTAGCTGGTCTCTTGGACTGTCCATATACATGCAACTCACAGGTAAGATTGTGGCAACACAATCCACATAAATGTTTGTGTCAGCTCCTGGTCTTCCGTGGGCATAGCCGATTCCACTGGTTACCGCGATAGTGTTTCTGCTTCCCTGGCACATGAACAATTGAAAATGTATAACACAACAGCCTCATGTCGAATCACTTGATTCTTGGTGGCAGCAGATCCAAGGATGATAAGGGGTTTATGGTCAGTCTTCAGGCAAAATTGTTTTCTTATGAGAAAATCATGGAAACGATCACAAGCCCATGTGAGGCCCAAGGCTATTTTTGCATGTTGCTGCTCTGTAGTACAAAGCAATTGCAATTTATAAGCCACAGGTTTTCAAATCCCTTTCCATCTCTGAAGGACTTCACCCAGGCCATACGATGACGTGTCTGCCAACAACTTAGTGTCCCTGTTTGGGTAATCCATAGCAAGCACAGATGACAATTCCCTATTGAGCATTAACAATGCTGCTGCCTGATCCCCAGACCAAGCAATTATTCTTAGATTGGTGGTCACAGAGTGGTTTGTCGATTTCCACCAGCCGAGGGACAAACTTTCCCAATTGAATGACCATTCCCAGAAAACTCCTTAATTCACCTTAATTCCTGGACTCTTTTATCTACGTTATTGCCTCTGTCTTTCCTGGGTCAGGGAGAATGCCTGTAGCAGAAATCATGTGGCACACTCGTGTCACTGAAAAAATGCAGAAAGGAAGTTAAATTAGAAGTCACTAACGGGTGTAATGAATGTGGTTTATTTGGCTGCATCCTTTGCTAGTGAAATTTTAAAGTTTGCTAAACATTCTCACCTCAGCAAGCATACCAAGGCTCTGTTCGACTGACGACGGAATGTACTTCTCACGACATATATACTGATTTAAAGTAGTCAGATCCACACATAAACACACTTTCCCATCGTTTTTCTGTAAGATCACCATAACAGCACACCAGTCAGATGGCCCACATGGACTCTCCAAGACTCTTGGTGGACTTGTCCCTAGACCTTTTAAACCAAAGGTACGGGAATTCTCTGGAGATGTTTTAGGAATATGGCACGCCCTCAGGTTAAAGCTTAATATTGTATGAATGCTTTACTTCTCCTAAACCAACACATAACCTAGGGTAACTAACCATAGGGTAGCTAATTTATAAAGCTTCCATATTGATGTTGTCATCACTGACAAGCAAGTCAAGGCTTACAGTGCTTGGTAACCCTAGCAATGGTGTATTCAAGACCTTTTCCATAGTCTGTAGGAAACCTTTCCATACTGATAAATCCTGGATCCAACACGTTTTTTTTTTTTTTTTAGCTTGTTAGAGAGCAGGCAACTCTGGATTAGAAAATGTGCTCTGAAAAAAAAGGCTGTGGCACAACAGTGACGTATATTCCGGTGTCAAGTTGAGAACAATGTCTTTGTCCTAGGATGAGGCATGTAACCACATTTCAAGAAATGGGAACATTTTTTTTGCTTTTACAGCTGTGTGAGCTTTCTCCATTATTTTCAGATTTCCTGGGTTACTGTTTTCCCTTCTGTTGTCCACTTTTAAACACTGAGCATTTTTGCCTTTACTCATTTAATGTGGTCAACACTCTTACCCTGTCCCCAACATTAGACCTCTGTCCATCCACTATAGTTACATAGCTTCTGATATCATGCCATGTTTTAAATCATCCACACATGGAATAACTGCAAACTAAACCCCAGTTTGTTTGTTTTTTTATTTACTGTACTTCCACCAAAACCATTCTCTGCCTGTGGTAGCCTAGCGGTTAAGGTACTGGACTTTGGACCAGAAGGTCCAGGGTTCAAATCCCACCTCTGCCAAG
>JAUZST010000678.1:0-17140 GCA_034779995.1 Parotocinclus haroldoi
GACTGTGGGAGGAAACCGGAGTACCCGGAGTAAACCCACGCAGACACGGGGAGGACATGCAGACTCCACACAGGAAGGACCCAGGCCGCCCCGCCAGGGGATTGAACCCGGGACCTTCTAGCTGTGAGGCGACAGTGGAAAGGAAAAACCTCCTAAGTGTTAGTGAAATAAAACCTTATTTTGAAAGTTATATTGCTTTTGAGTTCTACTGGTCCATTCAGGGTGACCTGATCTTTAAAATCACAGAGCGTTAGAGACGTTCCACTGAAAGGGTGCCATTTGTTTGTTGTCTCCTAAAATTGAGCTTCGTTATTCATATATTTTCTACACTGCATCTAACATTTACACATTTAACTATTTCCAACGAGCACAGGAAGCTTGATTATCTTTTTTCAATATGAGTTCTCCTGTTACTGCTCTTATTTAAATGACTAGCAGCACTGAGTTTTCTTTCAAAAAGAATTCGCAAATGCGTAAAACGTAACGACGTGGCGCCCACACTGATAGCTTATGACGTTATGACCAATCAATATGTACTTTTACAACAAATCGGTACCATCTAATAATACATTTGGTAAAAGGATAGTAAGGTGAGCTTGACCTTCTTAGTTATAGTTAAAATAAAATCAAATATGCATGAAACAAATTGTGAATTAAAACTTTGAAAACTTTTTAAACCTCAACATTTCAACTATATATTATAGATTATATATAAATATATAAATTAAATTATATTACGTACCTATACCAATAATGGCCTGGGGATGGAAACGGCACCCAATCAGTGGAATGTTTTTTTCCCCCCTAATACGTATTTATTCTGTAGATAATCTATCATATATATTATTTGAACATTGATATTATTTTATTGCTCATTCATTGTTTAGAGCTGACCTGTTATTTATTTATTTTGTGAGCAGAGCATGCTGTTACTGGAACTGATTAGTGATTAAACATTTTCTATCTCTGTACGGTTTATGATCATCTGTATGGACATTTTGTTTGTCGCTGTGCCTGGAAAATGATGCATGATTTTTTTTTTTATTGTTTGATGTAGTCTCGTACTAGAGAAACTTTTCTAAAATTAAATGGGTGTTTGCTTCCAAACTAGAGCAGCACGAGTGAGTTTTTCGAGCTTTTCTTGGGCGCGCGTTCAGCTTCTTCGTCTTCAGTAACCACTCTGTCCTCATGGGGGCGCCAGCACGTTGCACCCCGTTTAGATGGCAGCCTTTTATTTTGACACACGAGCGCGCTTGGTGACTTTTCTTATGACACGCTAGAGCGCACACCTGGAAGTGAAATCCGTTGCTACCTACGAGCCTGCGAATCTCCTCGGTCTCGAAATTGAACGGCACCGTTCGTTCTGGTCTAGGAGCTCGCGCGCATCGCTACGTCCGCGAGCATCTGTCCAGCTGTGTGCAGGATCAGGCCCAGCAGAGATCCAGCGGTGCAGGGCGGTGGGAGCGTCGGTGGCGCGGCATGAATAAAGCGGAGCAGCTGAATGAGCGCGTGCACGAGCTGTTGCTGGCGGCGGTGCAGGAGGTGCTTCAGGTGGTCCGGGAGGCGGTGTGCGAGTATGAGGAGAAGAGCGCGCACACGCAGAGGGAGAACCAGAGACTGCGCAGGAGGGTCCAGGAGCTGCAGAACCAGCTACATAAACACACCTCAGGTACGGGTGCGGGTACGGGTACGGGTACAGCTACGGGTACAGCTACGGGTACACCCACACAGCACAGGTATCAGTTCCGCTCTCCACTGACAGGGGGCGCCTCAAAACCAGTGAGTCTAGTGCAAAACTTTTCTCACTTCTGTTATTTTTTCCATTCTCTCCACTGGTGTCCCTTCAGCTGCCCAGGCCACGGCCCAGATTCCCGTTTCCGCACCTCCTGCGTGTTCCAGACAGGTGGACCCGCCCGGTTTGAGATGCAGCCAGCAGACCCACACGGTGCAGGTCAAGGACACGCCGTGCTTCAAGGAGGAACCGGCGAGCGAGAGCCAGAACGGTTCTTACCCTCACGAGATCAAATCAGAACTGGAACCGCCGTCCTACCCGGTCTCCGAGGAGGCCGTCCTCCAAAACGACTTCTTCCCCTGCGCGGCGTCGCAGTTCCCTCCGCCGCAGGACTTCCCCTCGCTGCCCCCCTGCCGCAACGCAGAGACTTTGGACACCTTCGTGGAACAGTTCCCGTATGAGGAGGACGGCTGGAGGCCGCAGACGAGGGAAGAACGGCACACGTGCATCCTCTGCGGAAAGACCTTCAACCGCCTGGCCAACCTGCGCATCCACCAGCGCTGTCACACCGGAGAGAAACCGTACTCGTGCTCGCACTGCGGCCGCCGCTTCAGCCACAGCGGGAACCTTCAGAAACACAAGCGGGTGCACACGGGCGAGCGGCCCTACCAGTGCTCCCAGTGCAGCAAGAGCTTCTGCCAGTCGAGCCATCTGAAGAAGCATCAGATGGTGCACCTGAGCCGACACGTCACTGCCGCCAGGAAGAACCTGGAGCTCTGAACGGGCCAAATCGATTCTAAACGTCGAACCTATCGTACGCCGTAACGTACGATGATCCAAATGTTCTACGCTGAAGTGAACACATCCGCTACATGAAAAACACAAGACGACCCGGCACATGCCGCGGACACACAAACACTGAAACGACACGAAACACGCACACAAAGAGAGAGACACACACGCACAGAACATCCCTGGTGTCGCTGTAGCTTAGTGACATCATTAAAGTAGGCGGGGTTTTGAACAAGGACCGGATTCACAAAATCTTTTTTAAGAAAAAAAAAAAAAACTCTTGTGGTCTTAACATAAAAGTTGTGAAGTTCATAAATATGTTCTGCAGTGCAATTCTAAACAAACGTAGTCTGTGTTTAGGCTTTTACAGCTTCTGAGTTTGTATTTACTGTTATTTACATCATATTCAGAGCTCGTAAAAATGTAATAATAACAATAAAATATCCCCCTGATTTTTGTGAGCAGTGTTTAATCCACTCAGAGGAAAAACTTCAGAACTAAGCGGTCGATTTTTTTTTTTTTTTTCTTGGCGAACCAGAAATCGAGGCGATAAAGGACGAAATGGCCATCAGGAAAAATAACCTAATTGGAAAATTCTATGTATAAAATGTCTCGACTGTTTAGTCAGTTGAAACCCTTACCTCGTCAGCTCTTACCGCCTGAGACGACTGTGAGGTCGAGAAGATTAAGAAGGTTAAGAAAACACGTTTTCAAGAATACCTCCCGTCCTTCAAATAGGTCTTAAGAAAAGAAAAAGGAGATCATTCTTTAGGAGTTATTTGAAGAATAAGATAACGTTTGTCGTAACTTTTTCTCAAGGATGAAGTTACTTCGCATTGGACTTTCACATTTGAGAAGATTCTCTTTCTTGAGACACTTTTGTGAATCCGGTCCCAAGTGAGAATTTCCCCTGTAAATAAAGGCTCATTCTGATACGGGGGTTTGATGTCACAGTGGACAGGCTCGGCTCAATGGATAGTTTTACATTTGCTCTGGTTTCCATCCAAACGTCCGTGCGATATATCAAGTTAAACTGAAAATAACTTCTGAAACTCTCTAAAAAATGGAGTTTTGTTGTATGATGTTAGCTTTTAGCAGTGCTTCGGTGCTTTTATGTATGTCGTATAAACCCTCATTACTGGAGTGAATAAATGTTCTGAAAACATTTTACTGTGTGTTATTTCAAACAGCGGAACCTGATTTATGTGAAATGTTGTACAACAGATTAATTAAAAGCTTTTCCTTTTGCCCTGGTTATGCCTGTCCTCTGAAAACAGGGGGGCTAACGAAATTCCTGTGCTCCATCCCCCAGAAGCTTACAAGTTTAGATCGTAATGACTACAAATGAATAATTTATGCCACAAATGGCCACATGATACTTTATAGACACAAGCACATGTTTAATTCATTGATGTAAGAGTAACATATAACAGAGAAACCGATAGAAAACAGAGAGCTAATGAACGTTAGCTGTTAATGTATTCAGGCTGTTGGCTTATTCAAATTAGGATGCTGAATCATTGTTGAATGTATGAATATGGATGTAATTATGCTTTTTGATAGTTAGATGTTGCTCTTATCAGGGTTTCTGAGAGATAGATGTTTTATATTGTATTTGTGTGAGGGAAAATTTTTTGCGCCGTAAATGCGTGGTCAGGACTTTTAATGTGAAATCGGAAAGGGAAGTAAAAAGCGGCAGCTGTTGCGCCTGAATACAGCTTAGCAACAAAACACCGACATTAAATCGCTTGTTATTTAACTATTAGAAACTTCTTATTATCTTTATAAATTAAAAAACATCAGTAAATTAAGGTTTGTTATATGAATAGGGCGGTATTTTCTTTGTAACGCTATTTGTTTTTGTTTTTTAGCACTCGGTTATAAGTGTATTATAACCGTTATTTAATTAGAATAAAAACAAAATTAATGATCATTATTTAGTAAGAACAAACTGTAATTATATCATTATTATATAACTGAAATAAAGGAGCGCGATGGCAGCAGAGACTCTGGATACAGCTCTTATACCGTCCCGGTAATAAACCTTTTTATTTCTTTATTTACTTCCTTAACTTTAAGCAAATATTTATTATAAACAAATTTTCTCTTATATCCTACTACAATGGGTAAAACCATAATTTTATTAATTTAGATCATATGCCGCTTGTTACTCCTTTTTATGCCGTTTTGTTTTATTTTTATTTTTTAACGGAAATTATTATATTATTATAATTTTATTATATTATTATATATATTATTATTATCTCGTTATTACAGTTACTTTGTAAATTGGTAACTAATATATTAGTAACTAATTATTATTTATGTTTAAATTTATATAGTAATTTTAAAAAGTTAAAGTTCATATCTGTAATGTAATGTTTTTTGTTTTAGATCTGCTTTTATTCTATTGATGAACAAAACCAGATAATCAGTTTCACTGAAAAAATAATTATATTTTAGAATTTCAAGCAGATTTTAATAGATTTTTTTTCACCAAGGATATATAACTATTTAATATAATATATTCATATTCTTTTTATTTTATCAGTTGCTTTTAATACGTGTAAAGTTACGCTTCTTGCTCAGGCTGATTTTTTTTTGTCTGTAACATCTGTACAGCCGCTGATCTGTGCTCTGCTTACTATGTGCTGCTTCTTTGGTTGAAGGAGCAGTAACATGTCGAAGCTGGAGCGTCTGAACAGCCGGGTGCTGAAGCTGCTGACGGCAGCGGTGCAGGAGGTGCTGGAGGTGGTGAAGGAGACGGTGACGGAGTATCAGGAGAAAACGGCTCGGACTCACCGTGAGAACGTGAGACTGCGACTCCGGTTGCAGGATGCTCTGGAGAAACTAGAGAAAGAGAGAGAAGGTGAGGATCGGGGTTCAGTAAGACCTCGTGTTGGAGGGGCTGGGTGGAACGGTGCCCCTGTGATCCTGACCAAGAGGGTTAAGACTATGAACAAGAAATCCTACAGCACCTAGAGAATTTATTTTCAGCATTTATTTTCACTTCGTACTTCTCTTTTTTAACCTTTGCAGTGTCCAGACTTGCCACCATGTCTCTGTCGGCCATCCGCTCGTCCTCTGAGCCTCATCAGACGTCTGAATCCCAGACCGCCTCCGGTTCGAGGCCAGACTCAGTCGTCCAGGCGGAGGCAGAACCGGAAACGGTGTGCGCCCTAAAAGTCGAGCTAACCCTGTCTGACCTGAACACCGCGAGACCCGAGCGAGATGGAAGCCCTGATTCCGAGGAGCATCGCGTCTCGGACGTCGACGTTAAAATCGAACCCGTGCCATCCGAATGCTCTTCAGAGCCGACCCCGCCGGTCATGGCTGTCGTTCCTAAAGAGGAGAGGAATCAAGCGCACTTCGGTACGAGTTCACTCCCCCAAACGACCCTCGGCAAAGGCAACGGGTGGGGTCCAGAATCCGGATGGAATCTGAGCCGGGGCGACGAGAACCACATCTGCCACGTTTGTGGAAAAAGCTTCAGCCGTATGGGAAACCTACGGATCCATCAGAGGTGCCACACCGGGGAAAAGCCGTACCGCTGCCTGGTGTGCGGCCGCTGCTTCAGCCAGGGAGGAGACCTGAAGAAGCACAAGCGGGTTCACACGGGCGAGAAGCCGTACGGCTGCGGCCAGTGTGGGAAGAGGTTCAGCCGGGGAGAGAACCTCAAACGGCATCAGAAGGTCCACACGGCGGAGAGGTTACGCCGGCTGAGCTTGTGGAAGGAGGCTCACGGGTGAACGCTTCAATAACGTAGAGTCTGTGTTTGGCCAAAAGAATGTTGATTTACTGGGGCTGCGTCTGTGCCACTTTTCTTCCATCAGGCCGGGTACTCGATTGACGAAACCGTTCCTGACACGAGGAAACCGTTTGGATGTTACCCTGTAAATTACTGCAACAGTAATTCGTCTGTTTTGACTCGTCACTGAGCAGACAACAGCGGCTCACAGTCTCACTCCTGGGATCCAAACTGCTTCTGGTAGCAACATTAGCTCTGTTCGTCTAGACCATCCTGGATCAGGCTCACCATGAACGCCCAGCCTCACTCAGGAAATGGTGCAGCGGTACGTGAACCATGTGACCCGGGTGCTACAGCACAGAACTCAGGACCCTGAAGCTGTGCGGCACCGACGCCACCTTTTGTGCCACCCAGATTTTCTGCATTGAACGCCTTCCGTAAACGGGATCCTGCTTTTCATTTCCGTCGTGTTCCTCATTGACGCCATACACAGGCATGACCATATACGGATGGCAAACTTTTTTTTTTACGACGCGTGTATTTTAATGATCGTGTTTTAGTGATATGGTTTGGTTTGGTACATCATAAGAAGCGTCACGTTTGATGCAGATTTTAGAGCACAAGGTACAGAAGGTGTCTCTACCTGAGAATAAGGATGTTGTTTGGATTCACGTTTTAAACGTTTTATTCGTCTAATAAACATTTTCGGAGGAAATTCCGTTTTCCTGCGCGTTTCCTTCAGACTGGGCAAATTGATTTTAAACCTGAATGATAAAAGCACAGTAAGAGAACCAGCTTCTTCTTACTTTCCTTTAACGAACGAGATCCGTGACCACTTGGGTTTATAAAAATACTTTTGATGTCTCCTCCCTTCCAAAGGTCCAACAAAAAGCTCTGACTGAAGTACAGGAACTGTACAAAGTCCATCCGTCACGTCCCGGATAACTCAAAAGGCGATAAGATCAGATACAGATCCGTTTCTGTAGAGCTATGCGGTATAAGGAACTATTTAAGGGTTTCCTTTAAATTAAAAAAAAAAAACATCATAGGAATATATAAATATATTATAAAGATTAGTCATTAATAAATGTACTGCTCACAGAAACGGATGAAATATCCCCTCATTTTTGTGGACAGGTAGATCACATAAAAACCTACACCAAGTATATTATCAATATATCCATGTTTTTGTTTTTCAAATAATATTACATGAATAATAATAAATCCTAAACATAATAATTCATTTATTACGGGGTTCGACCCAACAACTCTGGGCGCAAGGGCGGGAACAACCCTAGACGGGGCTCCAATCCATCGTAGGGCACACACACACACAGTTACACACTAAGGGTCATTTTAGAGACACCAATTAACCTAACATACATGTTTTTTGGACTGTATTAGTGGAAACCAGAGTACCCGGAGTAAACCCACACAGAAAGGACCCAGGCCGCTCCACCCTGTGATTGAACCCAGGACCTTCTTCCCACCCCACTAAGCCCCCATGCGGCCCTTTAAAATAATAACACAACAAAGTGTAAAAAATAATCCATGTACACCAAATATCTTAATAATATTATAAGAACAAAACCATTTACATAAACAATGCCAATCACTGACACATTAAAGGGAGAAACGTGTACCTTCAGTGCGTTGTATTATATTATATTATAATATATAATATATTATTTAACAAAATATCTTATTAGTAATCATATGAAAACAATAAATATTCTTAATACATAACTATACAGACTAAATAAACCACAAAACAACGAACACCACAATTGTTAGGTTTAATACATTATTTATGGCCATGATGACATATAAAAATATATTATTTATTCATATATTAATTCATTTCCAGATTTAGTTCCTGACTTGCACCCTGTGCTGCCGTTTAGATCCCGTCCAGCCCCAACCCTGAGTTGGATTGACCCATTATTGACCAAATACGGACTGAACTAAGCATTCTAAGCTTCTTTGTGGATACACATTTGATGTTTTCGAGGTTTTTTTTGGACGGTTCAATAATATCGCTGTATCGTTGTTTAGCAGGCGGTTTATTGGCGCGGTTCTAACAAGGGAGCGCGTGCACGCTGAGGCGTGCTTAGCTGTGCGGAAGTGAGAGTTTTTTTCCTCTTTCACTCTTACAAACGCACGTCCGACGGTAAGTAACGAGAGCAGAGGCTTCAAAACTTCCACACGCACCGCGTTTACTTCTAAAAAAAACTGAAGGGAGGAAAAATGACTCAAATCCGTCAGGCCACGCGCTTAGAGAAATGAGACCTTACAACAACAGCAGCAGCAGCAACAACAACAACACCACGAGCGGTTTTGCCCTCGAGCTCGGACCTTTTTCGGTCGTGGTGGCAGTTTTAGTTTGTACATCTTGAGTTAATTGTGGTTCTTCAGGCTTCGGCAGATAGAAGCAGCTCCCATGTGAAGCAGTGATGAAGCTCCATGGCAAAATCCTGCAGCATTACCTGAACTCTGGCTCACCTGATAAAGAGGGTTACCTGTACAAAAAGGTACACGTATTCATCAGTTATGCTTTCAACGTGCAAGGGTTTGATCATCACCTACTTCGGATAGGGTTTTTAATCCATTTGCAATGCTCGGCATTAGCCAAAAAGTCCCTTTAAACCTTTTTGAAGAATCTAGTTTGGGTTTGGGTGGGACATTTTTCGTTGAACCTTGTTTTTTATTTGATGTAAATCTTTAAAATGTTGCCTTGTGAGTATCTGGTATCCTTGCACAACACATTTATTATGACCTGTTTTTCCTTGTAGACGTACATGCGCGCACACACACACACACAAAAGAATGTTTTATAAAACGGTTTTTGTTACCTAAAATTACAAAGCATTTCAGGATTAAATGTGAAAGCAAATCGTAAACAATTTGTAAGGTTAAGCCTGTTTTTTTATGTTAAGTCCATTGATCCTACGAGATAAAAAAAAAATAAAGAAAGATATTGCAAATATATTGCTTCCCATGAGCTTCCTGGAGTGAAGACCCCATGGCGGGGTTTCCAAGGCTTACAATGAACCCGTTTGTGTTTTTTTCGGCGCAGGGCGAGGTGAACACGTCCTATCAGAAGCGCTGGTTCACCCTGAAGGGAAACCTGCTGTTCTACCGAGAGCGCCGGTGCGAGCGCGAGGTCCTGGGCGTCATCGTCCTGGAGCGTTGCATCGTCCAGCTTTGCGACTCCGACGAGCATTTTGCCTTCTCCATCTCCTTCTCCGGGGGCAACGACCAGACCGTCGGCTTTCGAAATTACAAGTTCTCAGCTCACGACCAGGTGAGTCAGGAGAGCTGGGTCAAAGCTCTGCACTCGGCTCAGCACGGCTTCCTCAAGCTGCTCGTCCAGGATCTGCACCAGCAGTACCTCGGTGAGTTCAGAAGGTCCGGTTATCTTGGTTCCGCCCAAAAATGGCTGAGCTTATTTCTTTATTTATTTCAAACTAAGGTCAAACGGCCGCGTGCCGGCAGCAGTAATCGCTAATCCGAAACGTTTGGGTTTGGTTTCCAGAGGCGGCGAGGAGAGCGGGCGTGGAACCGGTGGACATGTCCTCAAAACAAATCCTCCAGCTGTCCCAGAAGCCTCAGAGAGGTCCAGGCTCGAGTTCGGTGTTTTACGCCGCAAACGAAAACGTCAACCAGGTCCTACACGCGCCGACCAGCAGCGCCAAACAGGCGTCCAAATGGTCGCCAAAACTCTGGTCCAAAAGGTACACTCCTGACCTGACCCTGACCCACGGGGACTACGTGGAACCTGTTCTGGAATTCCAAACATTACATGAGCAGTTCGGACAGGAAGTGAGGCATCTGATGGCCGAATGGCGTAAGAGAAAGCGGGAAAAGGTGGAGGAGGATCTGATCGATTTGGGATAAAAAAAAAAAAAGACTAATGTATTTTTTTTAAAACGTACAAACTTCAGAATCTTAATGCTGGTTGTGTTTGTGTGAAACTGTTTAACTTAAGAATGTCTGAGAACGCAAATGATATCCAGCGTGTGTGTGTTTTACACACTTTAGTATGCATATGCTCAGCTCCATAAGTATTGGCACCCTTTGTAAACAGCCTATAAAATGTCTTGACGCTCAGTTTGCTTGACCTCACTACAATATGACTGCAGTGTGACCTTATAATAATAATAATAATTAATAAATAAATAACACAAAAACTGTCTGAGGGAGGGGAAGATGTTTGGGGCATCATCCTTTGTACATCAGGGTGGCCAATCATTTTGGAGCTGACAGGTTTCTCATGTTTAATTTGTTTTTAATAGATTGTGTAATATATTTCCAATAAAAAAATTATTTTGTGTGTCTGTGTGTGTGTGTTGGGTCGACAGACTGACCTAAAACTCTTTAAAAAGTCATTTTGATTTAGGGTCTTGCACGAGGACAGCTTTGTTGTTCTGGGCCTTGAACCCTGGACCTTCCGGTCTGTAGTCCATTATTTTATCCACTGTGTCATCACAGCCCCAAAATGACTCAAATATGACATCAAAATAAATGTGTTTTTGACTCAGTTTAATGTAAAAATGGCAAGCATTTGTACCAAACATGTTTTTGTGAAGCAGAGGGTGTGAGCAGGATTTAATTTGGGGAAAATATTCAATTTGAGACCCATTTTTTATATGCCACCATGAGAAAGCGTTCTATCAAATAAGCCCCGTAGACCAAACGGCCGTGAAAGAAGCGACGTCCCTGCTGAAGATCTGTAGCAGTCGGTGTGAGGAAGAAAATGACGATCTGGTTAAAGAGGCAGGAAGCTCGAGTTATTTTGAGCCGAGCAGCTGACACTTTCTCAGAGTGCCAGAGCTACGCCGTATTTCTAAACTGTCTTCATTTTTCACCTCGGGTATCAGCTATCAGCAGAAATTTCATCTATTCTCTAACACTAGTGTGGTCGCTGTTGTTCAGTGATGAGCTTCTGGATTATGCGGAACATTAGAATATGTCTAGAAGGTCCTGGATGGATTTATGGTGGAGTTGAAGTTTCTGGAACTCACAACTCAGGCTTTGGGTTGGACCATGGAAACCAGACCCATGAAGCTATTGGTGAACCTGATACTGGCGTTGCTTCAAAAAGCAACCGAAGCAAATATTCTTCATCAAAGTGATGAGCTGTTGTTTATCTCCAAGGCATCACCACTTCACAATAGCAGCACTGACCCTTGTCAGCTTGATCCAGTGAAGGCCCATGTAGGATTATAGGTAACCAAGGGTATCAGAATCAGAACACAGGTTTATTGCCAAATAAGTTTTCACAAACAAGAAATGTTTCTAGGTAAACTGGTGCATTGCATAAAAAGAAATGGGAATAGAAATTTGCCAGAACATTACTTAGAAGGGGTGTCTTGTTGGAAAGATTCTACCAACATCCTTGACATGTTTATGTCTTGTCATTCTATTTTTAGCCATTCCATTCATAAGTGTCAATGTGAGAATATTTCCATTGAACCACCAGCTAATCCACAAGGTTAATAACAAGTTCGCCACTCGATTGTTTTTGGTTTACGTGATTAAAGGTTCCATTTTGAATGAGACTTACAGGAGATGAAAGCAGAATCAGCATTGAGTAATAAGTGAGTACACTATAGCACAAAAGCCTAATGATTAGATGCTGATCCCAAAAAACAGATGATGGAAATGGGGGAAACATCACCCTCCTACAGTTTGGTAAAAAAAAAATCAAGAGGTCGTCTCTATAACTAATGAGCCGTTCCTTCATGAAATCAAGCCAAACAAAAAGATGAATGCCTCGTCCAAGTGCTGGGTTTAAACCTAATTGCTAAACCACACGTCTTTCCTTATAAGTCCACACCCTGTACCAAGTTTGGGGCAGAACAGCAGGCCTGTATTCACTCCATTCCAAGGAGTCTTGGTCCTATTTTGGCCAAGAAGCGAAAGGTGACACTTGAAGCCACATTGCTGCTCTCTGTTACCTTCTCTCGCCCTCTCTTTCGCTGCCAAACCTGATCGGGGGCTATAGTTAGACTTCCCCTGCCAGTATATAAGCCCCATAGGGTCTAAATGTACATGTCAGTCACACCATCTTGGCGTGGGCTTCTCCTTCTTGACCAACCCCAAAAACTCCACAAAACCTTAAGACATGGTGAGTGCTCCTTCTCCATTTGGACATACTAGGAATTTATAACAATGACGGTGAGACTTAAATCCTTGACAGGAACCATTAGGTACGTAATTAGAACGAGAAGCATGGTGGGTCACGGTGTCATAGACAGGCTTCCCTGAAAGCAGCCTTTTAGAAGTGATATGTCCATTTGGACCTACCAGACCACATGGTCTGAGATTTTATGGAGTCTTAAGCAAGTTATGTATCTGAGGTGTTTTTTTTAGTAAAACATGGTAAAAAAAATGGTGTCCAGCCATTTCAAGGATTAAACATGACAACAAACAAATAAATTTGACAGATAGCCAGAACACATTTGGCCCGTTCTTATGACTATTAGGATTCAAAAATGTTCAATCCAGTAGTCTTCCTGGCGTTTTATAAAGGTGTCTTTGTTTTTGTCCATCTTCAGGCACCCAAGAAGGCCAAGAGGAGGCAGCAGGGAGAGGGCGGCAGCTCAAATGTGTTCTCCATGTTCGAACAGAGCCAGATCCAGGAGTACAAAGAGGTGAGACTTGGTTTGGCTGGGCCAAAATGGAAAAGGAACTATAAAAGCACCCGTGGGCTTTTATTTAGTTTTGCTGGCCAAGCAAGCCTATTAATCATGTCTGTTTGTGGAGTGTTTGTGAGGTTTGGTGTTCCTCAAAAAATGTTCCTCAAATCGAGCAAACTTTCCAGAGTTCTGCTAAATTCCATTTATTTTTTAAATATTCATTACTTGCTGAACAGCTAAAGACCAGCATGTGTTTATGACCTGATTGGATCGGTGACTCAACAGAATGACTGGGATCAGTAGATCCGACTTTGAATCGTTGTACATTTTGGTCCCAACATTTTCTAGAGTATAAATGGTGCAGTGTGACGGCACAAAAAGAAGCGTTCGTTCAGATGTGTGGGACGAGTGTAATTAATCATTTTTATGCCTTCCAAGCCCATGACACAAATTCCAAGATGAATTTAACACCTTAAAAAACAAGCGGCCAGCAGCTGCCAGATGTCCACCACGTTCTCCGATTTCACAAAGAGGTGGCACAGAGACCCGACACCGTCAGGGGCAATACATGTCGCCTCCATCTTCACACTTTAGCCCGTCTTAAATGGTCCCCTTTTTGTGTTAATCGAGAGTAATTCATGAGTAATTCCACACTCATTAGTAATGTTTGTTTAAAAAGCTAATCAACATCACCGAGATGTGTTTTCTATGATCTTATGACTAGGCTGTTTGTAATACTGTGGCACACAGAATTTAGAAGGGCACAGCTGTACCCATATGCTTGCCCATGTGTACTACTGTACTTGCTAAATAAGCCTGTTAAACCCTTCATAGCTTTAGAGATTTAACACTGTGTTACTCTGCCGTGTATGAGAAATGTTAATATGAGTTAATATGGTATGTTTTTTTTTATTAATTGCGTAAACTAAACACAGCTTTGCGATATTATTAGATTGCCTTCAGTGTGCCTGATTTTCTTTTAAATATTTGCGGAAAAAAACTGCCTCAGAAAGCCTTCAAGCGTTTGAAAAGATGCTCGGGCATTGTGGGTAATGTAGTGCCTGTAGCAAATTTCCGTGGCGTGTCCTGAGGTTCTTATTAGCACGTGATTTTTTTAATTGAATAAATTGTCATATTATGGTTTTTTAACCTACGAGGTCGTAATATCTATGCTACAGAGTTAGCGTGATGCTAATGCTACCTTCATGTCGATACTTATGAAGGTTTTGTTCAGTGTTTGCTGCGTAGCTGAGCTAATCTGTAAGTAGGTACGTTGTATTTAGCGAAATATACGAGCATTTATAGTTACACACCTTCTAACATGACTATTACATTTTAAAAAAATATCTGGAACACTTTTGTTGCTCATATGATGGGTATACTGGTCAACCAGCTTATGGGAAGCAAAGTTTACCAGCAGAAGGCAGCAAACCCAGGCATCAAGACTGCTTCTCATTTATATATAAGATATTAAACACTGGAAACTTTTAGATTAAATACTTCATTTTAAGGTTAATATAAATCTTTCAACTATACTGCTCACAAAAGTTAGGGGACCCCCCAAAATGCAAGATCCCATACTGAAATATCCACTTATTTTTGTGAGCAGTGTCGATACTAAGTTACTTTTGAGCAGACGGTGTTAGAATTGAATAAGGAGATGAAAGCAAACACATCTTTCTCTTGTTCATGGGCAGGCTTTCACCATCATTGACCAGAACAGGGACGGCATCATCAGCAAGGATGATCTGAGGGACGTTCTGGCATCCATGGGTCAGCTGAACGTCAAGAATGAGGAACTGGAAGCCATGATCAAGGAGGCCAGCGGCCCCATCAACTTCACCGTCTTTCTCACCATGTTCGGCGAGAAGCTGAAGGGTAGGCCGCTCTTTGGTGTTGGCATGTTTGCTTAGTACTTCATCATCACCTGATCTTATGACATCATTAAACTCAATTTACACCTCGTTTAGGCGCTGATCCTGAGGATGTCATTGTGAGTGCTTTCAAGGTCCTGGACCCTGAGGCAACCGGAAGCATCAAGAAGGAATTGTATGTGGTTTCTTGTAGACCTGTTATCTTTTAAACTGTATAGGCAAATGTTTGTGGACGCCCAAATATGAATATTAGGAATCTCCTGAGAACCCTTGCGCTACATTTTGTAACAAGCAGCCAAGTTCTTCATCAAACCATAACAGAATAAACGCAAAATAACAGATATTAGTAATTGCAAGGGTGGTCCAAGTTTTGTTCATATAGTGTCTTCCTATTTTATTTCGTTATTTTCTTTTATAAGTGCTAATGGTTGAATCTTTTCTCCAGCCTCGAGGAGCTTCTGACCACCCAGTGCGACAGGTTCAGCGCTGAGGAGGTAAGCTATTTTGGTGTATCATCCCCAGCGTTTAATTTGACTGACTGTTCCCTGATCGTTGGTGATAAAAAACTGTTTCACGTCGTGTTGCAGATGAAGAACCTGTGGGCCGCCTTCCCTCCAGATGTGGCTGGCAACGTGGACTACAAGAACATCTGCTACGTCATCACACACGGAGAGGAGAAGGAAGAGGAATAAACCCTTTCCATCCACCATCTATCTACCTCTGACCTTCTCTGCTCTGAACTACTCCATTGCTTTCAACAGTTCCTCACGTTAACAAGACCAATGAAAGACTTTTATCTCCGCTGCTGAGACCCTCCTGAGCATTTGGTGGGTGTTGGCATGGTATATGAGTGGCGATGGAGGACGTGGGATCATTCATATAGAAAAAAATAAAGCCGAGTCAAAATACAAGCTCTTCTGTAGCTCCTTCTCTTCTTCTGTATGTCTGTAATTACTAGCTCTAATATGAAATACTATGCAGGTATTTATTTGGAAAAAGTCAGGTGGTACTAAATGTGGATTCCGGTCTTCTCTGAAGTCAGAAGATGGTTCTGGGAAGGAGAAGATCGTGAGAAGAGGCAGCAGAGGCAACAAGACGATACATTTAAACAGAAGGCTTTTGTTGCTCATACCAGAATCTCCATCACTGTGAAAAAAGTCGTGTTTCGTATCAGTGTGTCACCCTCATCATGTTGGTTTATATTTAGGACCAGTCGTCATCGTAGATGCCAGTAAAAGGCGTTATAGACCAACAAACTACAGCGCCGCCTTTGTAGTTTGCTACCAAGAAACGTCTGTTAATCAGTTATAATAAAGAGCTATTTATTATTATTCACTGTCACAACACCAAACGTCTTCTCGTGGAATCAAATCTGGGAGATGTATGCCGGGTGAACATCTTGACCAGTAGGAATTTATTCTGACACCAGGAACTAAACAGGCTATGACACTACAGTGACAAAGGCGCTCCTGGTTTGCGTCACATGCCATGGACCCCGCCCCTGTGACTCTGGAGCCTCTGGCAAGGCGACACTTGGTCAGCCCCTCTTCAAGACAGAAGTATTTCTGTTTGTCTGCATTATGTCTTCCATTATGTCTTACATTTATGTATTTCTCTGGTTTTCTCTGCCCACCACTGGTCCACTGAAACCGTCTAACTAGCACACGTTCTAACAAAACACACAAGCGGGTCACAGCTGTTAAAAACGAAGGAGAAATAAAAGACTGTTTATGGTTAGGCTTGGCTAACCACCCAGTTAGCAAAAGAAGCAAGAGCTTCAAGAAAAACCTGATCGGCAGGAACCTCAGGTCTCTAAACCTGATCTCAGCAATTTGTCACGGTTTCCACATCTGAGTTGCTGAGAAGATTTTGGATCACCTGACCTTCTGCTGTATTAAGTGGATCACCATGTTGAACCAGAACCTTAAGATGGAAATAAGATTTCTTTTCATATTCTTTTCTAACCTGTTTTAAACAACTCATCTCTGAATCTCTGAGTCATGATTAAATGATTCACCGAATCTCACTGGCTCTTGGTCCTCCCAATAATTATTCCTTATGCACTATTATGGATTTTTGTAAACACCATAAGTCGCATAGACTTTGAATTTAACTTGGTGGGCATGAGAAGAGTGAATATTCGCCATGGCCATGGGATTCGCTGATAAATTTGCTAAAAGTAAATACTGAATGAGAAAACAGAATTGCCCGGATGATTCAGTGATTCAAACACTGACTCGCTGGAGGACAGAGGACTAAAATAGTTCCCTGGTTGACTCGTTGAACAACATCACATCTGTCACGGCCAAATGATTCCCAAACTGACTCGCTGAGTTTGACTCTGAGCTCGAGT
>JAUZST010000680.1:6631-24348 GCA_034779995.1 Parotocinclus haroldoi
GGTCTCTCTCTCTCTCTTTCGGTCTCTCTCTCTCTCTTTCGGTCTCTCTCTCTCTCTTTCGGTCTCTCTCTCTCTCTCGGTCTCTCTCTCGGTCTCTCTCTCTCTCGGTCTCTCTCGGTCTCTCTCTCTCTCGGTCTCTCTCGGTCTCTCTCTCTCTCTCTCGGTCTCTCTCTCTCTCTCTCTCTGTCTCTGTCTCTGAAGCAAGATGATTGTTTTAATCAGTGAGTGGTTAGGAGGTGTTGGGAGCAGTGGTTCATGGTGACGGACTGCCAAAACAAAAGACAAAAGGTACGCTACCCAAAAGCAGCCTCTGAGAGCCTTTGGCTAGAGCAATGGGTGGTGCACTTTTACGCATTCTTGGGACCAGTCCCAGTGTCTAATCAGACCTCACCTCTAATCACTTACACATCTGCCGCCAATCTGGGTGCTTTGTTTGGTCAGTGAGTATAAATAATGATTATTGTGATTATTATCACCTCTGGTGCTTTCTCCTTCTTGCTCTTTTTGGCAGGTGTTTTGTAGAGAGCAGCAGCAGCAGCAGCAGCTCCAGCTCCAGATGTCTTGCTGGGCGTTTTCAGGTGAGCTTCACTACTTTCCCCTTTTTCTTCCTCAGCTTCATCGTCGTCATCCTCAGAGTTTGACGGGGTGAAGTCGCTGTCACTGTCTGACTTAAGATTGGGAGCTAAACAAACAAAGTCCAAAAAACATGGAATGAGAAATATTTCCAATTTATTTTTTAATTTATATTTTCATTTAAAGAGGTGATTTAATCCCACCTGATATTCTTTTTCTCAATCGATGTGGTGTGGTGGAGACAAACTGTACTTTCTTTCCCTGGATAGAAGAAATACATAAGAAAGAAATTTAATACATTTATTTAATTTTAGAATGAATTATTAAACATTTTTCAATATAGTGGGAGAAGACAAGAAGTCACCAGTACCTTCTGAGGAGTTTTATTCTGGCCAGCCAGTTCTGGACAGGGATTAGGACAGAAGAAAGAGAACAGTTAGGGCTGATCTGTGTATGTAATGCCTTAGAAGAAAACAGGCAACAGGGATAATCCTAGAATGATGATGGGTTAAAATAGGACAGGAAACCCTTACTATAACAAAAAAGACCCCCCGACTCACTCTTGGATGCACGGACAGGGCTGGGTGACTCATCTGGACTATGAGGAGTGCTAAATGTGACACTTTTTCCAGGGGTGCGCGCCCACTCTGATGCTAAAGAGGTATATTTCGGACACGTCAATTCAACATAAGGTGAAGGCATATGAAACAAACAGTCTAATGCAAAAGCTTGTTCAGATGCACGACCGCCGTCAGAATGATCACCACGGAGGACTGAAATTCGGCCTCTACTAACCTACTTGAGCCATTTTATTTGACCGTTTGATCGTCTGGAAAGTGAACACGGAGGCTCCTGCAGTAGCTGATCCATCCTCCTTTCCATCTGTAAAAAAACAAGAGCCACTCAGGAAAATTACAGAGCAACAACAGACCAGTTTGAGTGCAATGAATAAGACGTATTTGTGCTACAGGTTATAAGAGCTCACCCTGTTCATTAGCACCTAGAGAGTCTACATAGTTTTGCTCATCGAAAACACCGTCCTCATCCTCCTCTACCTCGGAGGTGTCCGTTGGCTTTCTGAGGCTCTTCAGGCTCACGAGAGTTTGTACAGAACCCTGGGGTGCTTTTGCACCTGGAAAAAAAGCACAGGAATTAAATTAGATTCAATTGGGTACAGCTATTGGGTGAGTAAAGCAACATTAAAACGGTGTGCCTTAATGTTTACCCATCGGGTTAAAAGGTGTAGTATGTGGCCAAAAGTATAGGGACACTCGTTTTCACTGGTTATACTCAGTACCTTCGTGTTTCTCCACAATATGATCCAGGACATCATCATCTCCCACAAACCGTACCTCCAGAGCTCCTGAATCGACACTGCGCTTCTGTGGACTCATGCTTATACCTGAAAGCGAAAAAGGTCACATCAAATGAAGTCGCATACACAATCATCTCCTTACAAATATAAACAACAAACAAGTTAACTAGCAACTAACTTAGCGCCCGTGCTAAAGGTGGGTTTCTATGGTTACAGCATAAGCCCGGCATTGTAACGCTCACCTGAGAAAAGTAGTTCCAATTTTTATACAGAAGAGTTCCACATTTCCGTGGCTTATCAAAAACCGTGAACTTTCCGCGCCGCTAGAAAATAATCATCCCACGTGAACGGAATCGACGTCACCCCGTAGTCTGTGGCAATACGAATAAAACTCAATTTCCCAAGATCCCACGCTAGAGGCGATGGAGGTCAGCGCTGTTGAACATATACGTTACTTCTTTTTTTTTTATATAAAACTAAGCGTACAGATGCAAATAAAAAGCGGATATACAGCTATGTAGCACGTTAAAGGTTTATCAGACTTACATGGAGCACTGTTGAGTTACTCATCTTTAGTAGCAGAAGACCCGGTGGTGCGGCCGTTAGCACTGTCTCCATAACGCTTTAGAAATCCCCGGTTTGATTTGTTTCTTTCAGATTGGGTTTTATGTGCTGCTAGGTCTGTCCCAGCTCCTCACGACCCTGAACTGTATGAATCATACACTGCTTTACATGAATAGATTTATCATTTTTAAATATACATCAACCTGTCTAGTTTCATGATTTAACCCTTGGACCTTGGGTTTAAAAGTGACTGTTTTTAGAAAAGGTGGAGGTGATGCATCATCTTTAGGAGGTACAGATTTATGGAGAGGGTGTTCTGAGAACCCAAAATGACTCCATGCGTCCTCCATGAGGAGGACAAGCCAAACCGAGACCTGGTCTCCATTTATATCTGTTAGCAGCTAGATAAAGCAATAAAGATAAATGTGTGTAATGCAGGGGTTCTTACATGTTTTATATTCACATATCACTCTAGAAGACTTGACTATGGGTAGAAGACATTGTCTTACGCAGCGGGCAAATCCGTTATAGCTGATCTTTTTTAGAGATTTTCAAAGAAACTCAAGTGCCTGATCAGGCTAATACCATGTCAATTATTCATAAAAACAGTAGTTGCTTGCAGTAAGTCTGCCATAGGACGCAGTTATTATACATAATTAAAACATAATACTAATATCAGCACCCCCAGCCTGTAAAGCATAAACCATTTCCCTTACAGATCACACTTTCACCATCGCAGCTTCACTCTAACTGTGGCCTTTATGGTATAACAGCTGTCATTTCAGTGAGAACTGAACCTATGACCCACTGCTCTTGGGACTAAAAACCGAGCCCATACCGCTTGCCTTAGGCTTTCACATGAAACTGTAAAGAATTGTCTGTTTTCTGAGAGGGTCTGGTTACATACCAGTTCTGAACAGATGTCTCAGTTAGACCTTTCACACCCGGTCAAATCAACCATAAAAAGAGAGACTGATAATGCGGTTGAGATCTTATTATAATGCCACTACCTTTCCTCACTAAAAAAAGGTGCGTTGTCTTTGGTTTATTAAATCTAACTGTCTTGCATTGACTCAGGAATTCAGTGCTTTTTTTTTACGTGTATTCTGTGACAGACTATCAGATAAAGAAAACCCTTCACTGTTTTTGATGTTTTAATCCTGCTTTCCCAGATCAGGGTGCAGGTGTGAGGGTGCCGTTGTTGGAACGCCAGTCCCATCGCATGATTTCGTGTTTAAAAATTGCCATAAAACACCCAAAACTAAATGCCTAATTGAAAAGATCTATTTCAGATTTTAATCTAACGGGTCATACGTATAATAACCATTACCTGGTAATTACAAGGTGCAGGTGTAAGCGCATACAGGATAATGCCAGTCCATCGCAATGCCCAACAGCGATTGTGCCAGGGGGTGATCCCCCAGTGAAACACTCCTCCCTCAGAGACAGCCAATCGCGTGATGGAGACGTGCCTAGCAAATCTTGCCAGTAATAAACGCAGGGTGTCTACAAAGGAAGACACTTTAATAAATGTATCACTCACCAACCAACATGAAAAGAAGCACAAGGAGGCCTGATTTTATCAACATTACATCGATTCAATGTGAGCCCTGTGGGTGACGCGATAAACATCAGTGCACTCCTCAAGAACGTTAAAATGTGACTTTTATTATCTTTATAGTCTTTTTATATGTATAGTTGTATTTATATATTTTCTAAATACATATACAGCATGAGTCAAAAGTCCCATGACACCCTTTTATTTTACAAACAAAAGGTGAAATTGCATATCTGAACCCCCCAGCAAGTAATGGGGTAGGGGGCCTATATTTTAGGTTATGGTCAGAAAATGGCCCCCATATTGGATAAATGGCAAGTTATGTTTCCAATCGAGCCACAATCAGATTTGTAATATCTCTTGCAGTTCAAAAGTAATCACAAAAAAAAAAAAAACTGAAGATGGAATCGATAATTCTGATGTCCGGGGAACGCAGCTGCCGTATCATAGCAACAGACGGCAAGAAAGGTTGTGGACGACAAGAAACGTAGTGATCGTCTGAAGAACCGACCAAGAAACCTCAACAATGGCTTTGGAAGCCTTTGTGAAAAGTCCATGATGCGGCACACGACATGTCCGGTGACTCACCCTGTATTTATGTACAATATATATTCAACATACAAATCTTTATTCTGTTATGAAACCATTAAATAAAACTTGAAGAAGACCAGTTTCGTTTAAAGTGAAAATTCATATTTTATTGGTACATACATTAATTTAATCAAGGGCAAAAAACTAAGAAAAACAAAAACAAAAAATAGATATATCAAAGAGAGGGGTGTCTACAGGCTTAGAAGAGGGACAGATCACCATTCGTTTGAATTACAAGTGCAGGGCGGGCCGAAAACCTTCCAATTAATGTTGATTATCAGATATTATGCTGGGTTTTGAAATTCAAATGTGAACACAAACAGATCGCTACTTTGGTTGGCCTTTACACACACAGAGTGCGCTTGGACCACATACGAACAGAGCAATCGGGCATTTGACCTGGTGATGCCACCCTTCCATAGAGTCAAACTGAACTCAAAGATATAAAATCATGGGAGAAGGACGAAGTACAGATTCATGAGGGGGGTTTTCACTTTTTTTTTTTTTTAAACACATTAGATCAGAATGGCTTTAGGTGATGCTAAGGAAGAATACATTTCCATACAGTTATACAGAACTTTGCTACTACCTTAAATATACAAGCACAATACACAAAATGAAATAAAAGCCCACGCTAAATTACTCTGTTTTTTTAAAAAATAATACAAACCAATATATTTTGAGGGTTGAGATTTGAAGGACCTTGAAAATCCTCGTAGCTCCTTGGTCTGTAGCTTTCAATGTCGGTAAAAAATAAAATAAAATAAAATAAAAACATTCTAGGGAAATAGAGGCTGGTATAAAATGCAGATAAAATTTTCCAAAACGCTTCGTTTAAACGCGTCGCCATCTCACCCTTTTAAAACAATGAGGATTCCGGGCTGTTCCACAGCGTGGCGGTGATGTACTGGGCTTTGAGTGTAGTCCAAATCTTCCACTAATGGCAAGAAAAGATCTGAAACGATGCAGGCCTGCTTCAGAGGGGAACGGGCTCGGCTGGGCTTCAGAGCAAACAGACCTTGCGAATTCGTGTGCGCGCGTGTATGTGTGTATGTGTGTGTGTGTGTGTGTGTGTGTGCGCGCGCACTATGCTGGCGTTTTACAAGTCAGTCTTCCCCTCTGAGGATGAAACAACCAACTTGTTTCTTAACTTAAACACGTGAACTATCTACACCTTCCTCAGAGGAGCATTCACACCGTAAAACGCCAACAACTTCATGATTACCGCGTTATTAAAACCTAAATACATTCGTCATACACTTCACTTGTTCTTAGTCCTGGCTCTCTCGTCTCGGTCTCGCTCTTCCTTCCGGCTCGCTGACAAGGGGCGAATTGGGTGAGCGCCTTTTAGTTGACATGGATCTGCGTTTCGGTGCGTGAGCTGGCCATGTGTCTCCTTAACCCACGTTCCCTCCGTGACCTCCTCTCTTTTCTCCTCCCCTCCCCATGCCCTCCCCTCCTGACCTGAGTCTCACTGAGAGGCTTGGGAGGTGGGGTTGTCGCTCTTGCTCTCCTGGCTGGAGGGAGCCTTGTTGTTCCAGGGACTGTTGGAGCCCAGGGCCGGAGAGTTGTTGAAGCTGTCCTCGTCGTCGATGCCGTTGGCAGCGTCGAACTGAGTGTTTTCTAGCCGCGTGATGAGCCGCTCGTCCTCGTCGCCGAACTCCCCTCCCATCAGAGTGGGCTCGCCCACGACCATCACATCCTAGAACATGGAACAAACCATTAGAGTACTTACATTGGGTTACAAGTTACACGGCTTGCTGGTTCATACAGCTGCTTACAGGTACTTGGCTGGAGAGCGGGAAGCTGCTGGCTGGGCTTTTCTTCTTGCTGTTATTGTTGTTGTTGGTGCCACCTCCTGCGCTCATGGTACTGCCACCTGAGATTTTGCGCTTCCGCCGCTTGTTGGGTGCCTGTCGAGCTGGTTCCGCTGGATAAGACACAGCAGTCATTTCGTTGAGAGTTGTTAAATTTACTTGGGGATCACTAGAACTGTGGGATATCTGTGTGAAACTACACTGCTCACAAAAATAAATGGGGGAACTTCTAATTTAAGCCTTGTTGACAATTCGATCCTGTCCATGCCCCGTCCCTGTCAGTCTGTTTTATTGTCGTCCAGTGTTGTCCATGAATGTGTCACCATCGAGTCTGCGTCTCATTTGCGTAATTTCCATTTGCTCTTCTGATGATCTCGTTTAAGGAAAAATCGAATTCTCCCGTTTTTTTTGCTTTATATTCAATTCCTATTGAAATACCCCCTCATTTTGTGAGCCGTGTAGTTTGCTTTAGTCATATAGTAAAAATAGTCTTGCATCTCTGGAACACCACGATTATGTGATTATAAACACATTAAATATGCCTGTAATTGGCCGTAAATGTACTGGACTGCTAAGTTGACACCGGTGAGACCTTAACCCACAGTTGCTTTGATTGTAAGGCGTTCTGGATAAGGGCGTCTGCTAAATGATTAAACGTAAACATAAAATGCCTTCTAGTTTACAGGTCAGTTATCTGAAGATACAATACACACAGTATAAAAAAAAGAAAAGAAAAGAAAAAAAAAAAAAAAACTGTACGTCCTAGTTCTCAGGCTACTAAAACCTCACCCACTGGGATTCCTAATCAATTTCGGTTTTGTTAAACCCAGTTTAATGCTTCCACTGAACATTGCAATGTTCAGAACAAATGGCCTTTCAAACTAACTTGTGCAATCTCGCAAGAATGTCCCACAAACTACAAACAGGTGCAGGAAGGTTTTGTAGGTATTTGGTGCTGTGTGAGGGGTTTCCAAGGCTTTCCTACGCCATGGAAACTAATAAGGTTCATCAAAAGCACATGTAAGCCCTTAAGAAAAAAACTAAACAAAACGTCCAGCTTGATAATAATAATAATAAAAAAAAAAGAATATTTGTTTACCTGGAGGAGCTACCATCCTCTGCCATTTCTGGAACAGGCATGTTTTGAGACAGTCCCTGGGGCTCAGGCTGTACGTCTTATGCCTGGACATGAGCTCCTGCATGGGCTCCAATATCACACACAGCTACACAGACGGGCACAGAGACAGAACCTGCTTTATCTTAAGTAATCACATCAGAAGTATGAAGGGACAGATCCCACACACGCCGTGTTGAGCAGTCTAACAAGCCTAAAGGATGCGTTAAATAAGTTCAACGCGTGACCTTATTCGTTAGGTCTTGCGTTGATGCTATAAGGCACGCGGTGGGTGTGAGGACTCACTCGGAGGTAGTTGAGAGTGGAGTTGGAGAGGCCGCATCTTGTGATGTTCTTAGACAGCTGGTCCACCATCTGTGGGTCCTGGGCCTGGATCGTCAGACAAACGACAAATGGATCAGTCCGCACATATTAACGCTGCGACAGGCCTCCTGAGGAGGGTCGCAAACGTGTCCGCGTGTGATAACGAGGCAGGCGCTGACACATACGTGCATAGCCAGGATGCTGCGGGGGATGAGCTCTCGGTGTTGCCTTATGCTGAAGTGCCATGTTTTTATCCTCATCATGTCATCAAACATGAACTCCAGGTACAAACGCCCCTCCACGCATACCTGCCGGACGAGGAACACAGATGGAGGGTTCACCGATTGGCTGATACACCGATACACACAGTCCATAAGTGCTTGGGAGCCCTTTGGAAGATTCCGGATTTATGCAGCCTGTCGGTCTAGATTGGGACTCGGATTTCCCGAAATACACGATCAGCCAAAACATTCAAATCAGGAAAATACGGGAAGGACAAGCAAAATCCTATCCAAGAAGAATATTCGAGTTGACGTTATCTTATGAACATTGGGCTACTACACATATACAGGTACAGAGCGTACCTGGTGCACGATATATTATACGTAATACACGCATCCGGAAACACTCACCTGTGTGAACATGGGCTTGCCGTTTTGTGTGACCATCGTGCACTGGTCACAGTCAAGAGACACAAAGTTATTGTGAAAGGACTCCTTGGGGTGCTTTAGTACGTAATACAGCTCGGTAGCGCCTCCCTCAAATATGCTGCGGAAATAGCGTGGGATCAGCGTCCGGCCGATCGCTGAGGGAGGGGAAAATGTAGCAGTGCTTAAGTGGGTCACGTGAATTTTTTTTTTTTTCCAAACTAGCATGCAACAGTTTCAAATGTTTTTTTTTTTTTAAAGTACAGCAATATCAAGCAGAGACGGCATCGGATTCTTACTGTATCGTTTAGGGCCGTCCTCTAGACAGAAGGTGATTGTCAGCATGGCATCGTCTTCAAAAAACTCTGTGGTGAAGGCGTCCCACCAGAGATTATCACACTCCTGTTGTGAGTGAACGAAGTTGAGAATGATTTGGATGAGGAACTGGGAAAAACTGTAAGCTTTTCTCGCTAAATAAACCGTCGGGTCCCTAACAACACCGACCGTGTGTAAACCAAGGACAACAATTAGCTTAAAGACGTACAGAGGACAAAGATTCAATGAGTTAACATCACGACCAGGTCACGGTCGAATTTCTGTAGTTCTCCAGTTATTCAGGTCGTTGTGTACAAGGCATAATCCGATTTCCCAGATCAGATTGAAGTCTTGAAATTTGATCTCTCAAACGAACTCATTTCAGTGTTCTTTTCTCAATTCTTATTTCTTGTCCTGTTTGATCTGGCAACCCTGGAATTGAATCCAGCATCTTCGAAATGGCTACTAAAACACATTTGGGCAGACTCTGAAATGCAGTACGTGCTAGAGAAATTAAAATTAAGATTAAAATTCATAAAAACATCCTACTGTGAGATTATTCACTGGTGTAAATCCGAATACAGAAAGTCCTCTGGATCCGGACCAGATCCATTCCAAGCATGGATTCACATGGCCAAACGCTAGCAAGCCCAGCATATTAAGCCTTAGCATCAGGCTTGTGAGACTCCAGCATCTGATCTCGTGTACTTTTTAATTCCATTGTTTTTTCTCACCAGTTCTTAGCGACATCATGGTTACTTTTATACGCCATACTGGGTTTAAAATAGCTCGATATTTCCCGAGTCAGTAAAACAACCAGCTGTTGATAAAACCTGCACGACTGACGCCGAGTGAACAGCGTTTTTTCAGTGCCAGAGATGCAAACCTAGCCAATAGTGTTGCCCAGAGTTGTTCATTTTACACTTACACATTGGCACCTTTGAACGTTCACAAGTTGAAAGTTCGCACCTGGGGGACTTCTTGCGTTTGTAAGTCACGTAAACTCAGAGCTTTCTCATTGTCGGATTACTCAAGTGCATCTATATTTCACAGATTACTAACAAAATCTGATTTTCTGCAGTTACCGGAATATTAAGTAACAACCAACGGACATAACGCAAGTGTTTGGAACGTGAGGAACCAGTATCCACACTACACATGTAAATTTCACACAGTTCCAGTCGAGAGTCGAGATCGAACCATGGGCCTCGGGAGCTGTGAGGCGACGGTGCTAACCACTCAGAAACGGTGTAAGAACTAAAAAGACACCAGCAAATAAAACCATCCCTACTCTGAATCCAGTTATGTCCTGTTTATACTCGAGCAGGCACCACCTGCGCATTTCTTATTCGTTTTATGGATATTCCAATATTTGGGCACTGAGGATGCCCCATGTCTGTTCCTTGCTCACCTCTGTCCAGTTCTGTAGCCGTTTGTTAAGCTCAAATATCCTGTAGTCTGTCTGGTTCCCATACGGTGTGTGCCTCCTGACAAACAGTCATACAGAGAGGCCCTGGTTAGGCCTTGCATTCACCAATATCATAAACGTCAATATGCTGTGTGTACGGTACGTACAAAATACAGATAAAACGCATTTAGTCAAACCGCCGAAAAAGGCATCGGCAGAGCTAACTGGAACAAACATTACATTACACAGGCACCAATACTTACCCTATCCCTGGTTCTAGGTATGTGGGTGGGTACATGGGCGTCGGGCTGCAGAGCGAGACAAAGAAAGCTGCTATTATTTAAGGTAACACCGAGTCTTAAGTAGCTGCCTCTGCCCCCGGCCTTCCTGTGAAATAACAAGCATATTCCTCCACCAACACGCGTTTATCACATGCACTCAGAAATTCGCTGATGCACGCCTGCACCGGGTTTAGTACGGGGGGCATCGCGAACAGCAGCACGGGTGATGGTTCAGGATTAATTCTGATCCCCTGTGGGCGCCATTTCAGACAGGAAAGGGTCCGTTTCCTCCCCAGACGATTTGTCTTCTTATCTCTACGGTGCAGTAAAGGCAGCAAGACGTGCTTCCCTCCCCCCCCCACACACACACACTTTTAGTAGTGCCCCCACCCTCCCACTGACCAATCAGGGCAGAGGTAGCTGAATGACAGCTCAGTTTGACCACAGATTGAAAGGACCTACTGTAGTTCTGCACTTTCTCACCCAACTATCAGACCGGTACATGCACCAAAAAAAAAAATCCTGTTTTCCTTAATAAAATTAGTAATTCAATACAGCCTTCATGTCAGAATAGTTTGGAAGAGACTAAATCTAACAGAAAAGCTAACGACATATTTGATGAGAAACATGTAAATGACCTAGGGAGGGCTGTTCGATCAAAACGGTTGTTTAACTGCTGTGTGCGTTTGATGACGGAAGCGATTATGGAAACCAGGTCTCAAACTGCAGAGCAATCAAACCCGTCTAAAACTGTGTCGTTCAAATGTTAATTTATTTACATTTTATATTAAGATTTCACGAAGGTCACGATCACAGAGAAACACACCTCAGGATAAAAATCTCACTGAGAGCGGACATTTCCGTGACTCAAGCGTTAGGACTGGAATTAGAGATTAGATAATGAGAAGTCTGCAGTCCCTAATCTGCACTGAGGCTTTTTTTTTCCCCCAGCCGTGCCGTCTTAACGTTGGATTTCGAAGATGTGATTCACATTAGAACTAGAGCGCACTTGAAGAAGACTGCGATATCGAATCTGATAGCACATTTCTGCACATCAAACGTTAGGACTGATCCAAAATCAATGCTGATTCAATCACGGGAATCTCAGCGCCTTATTTCGTCTGGATTGAGATTTAAAGTAGATCACAGTGGAACTCGGACCTCATTTCTAATTCTACATCAGACAGCAATAACATAACCCAGCCTTCAACGCTGTGCTCTCACAGGGCAAAGTTAAGAACTCACCCCACGTCTCTGTCCAGCATGGTGCCGGGGTGGAAGGGGGGAAAAGCACTGCCGTTGGGGGGTTCCTTTGGGGAGTACAGCTTGAATGATTTTGAGGAACAGCCTGAAAGATAGAAGATGGACATTTAAAAAAAAAAAAAAAAGACATAAAACAACTGCACCGCACTCGGATTGTCATCTTTTCTAAAGATCATAAATTGGGATTGTGCCCACGCGGTGATTTTTTTTTTTTACTCGCCTTGCATGTTAAAAGTCAATCATTCTAAACGGGTGACATTTTCACTACTGCAGTGCACAAAAGCAGCACGGTGCGTTCAGTAATGCAGAATTCAGTTCATGTTTAGAGCCTTAAACGCAGCTCAGCCACTAATTATTTAAGGGTGCACCTAAACGGGCCTTGGAATTGGTTCGTTGGAATTGTGTGTGTTACAGTGCAATTTTATTTATAGTACTAAAATGTGTGTCCTGGAGCTTTCCTTGTTTGTTTTTACAACATTATTTCGTTTTTGATCTTGCTATGTTATGTTATGTTGCTATGTAAGTTATAGCAGCAATTTTATTAAACGCGATGCTGCCGTTTTGCCGCTGTTTGTTCAATTGTAGTTACTTTCTTAAAGAAAACCATAGCATATGCTGTAGTACTATTAAAGGAATGGTGAAAAAAAAAAAATCAATAAAAAGATAAAAAATAGGGAAATTACAATGGATTTCAAAGGGCCCTAAATCACACGATTCCACTACAGGCCGTAAAATCCCTTCAGCTCTAAAGTGTCTCTCAAGAACCCAAAAAAGGTTAGACTGTAACTGGGTTTGTTTTCATTATTTACATCTAAATTCAAAATTCCTGAATAAGTGTCCATTAGAGCAAGGGCTGTATTGACAACCGACTGCATACACAGGGTGACACAGCCCACCCTTAGTTCAATCCAATACACAGGTCAGGCCCAGGCGCTGGACCAACGCAAGGGCTTGCCCCAGAACACACACACACACACACACACACACACACACACACACAGAGCTATAAACAGAGGGGGGTTGCGGAGTGCAGACACACCCCTCACCCTATCCATCCTGCCTATTAAAAGGATCTACTGCACCACGCATTGAGCCGGGACAGGGTCACGACCTCTGCCGTCACGGGAACGACTCTGCCTAATAATGACTGGCTGTCGCGTCTTGTAAATAAATCTGTGAGATGTCAACGTCCCTCCACTGTCATAAAGCGACACAGAGTTTTACAAGGTTTGAGTTTTGCGAAGCTCTAAACACAGGACGGTTAAAATGGTCACAGCAGACGATCAGCAGTTTGCTTACAAACATCCACATTCCGTCAAATCTTCAACCGGTGTGCAAGTTGTACATGACGTCGGCGAGATCGATCCCAACACATCCGACAACGAGTGTGTGTGACAGACAGCTGTGTAAATGTTGTAATAGTCAAATCAAATTTATTTACAACACAGCATTGTCTCACAGCAGCTTTCAGAAAATCGAGGTCCACACCCTAAAACTGAGCAAACCTAAAGCGGCAGCGGCACGATAAAGACTCCCTAAATCTGATGAGGAAGAGACCACGGCAGGAGCAAGACTTACAAAAAGGAACTAAACCTCCTTGGGCTACATTTTGATGATCCCATCTCTCATCTCGTTGATATGTGGATTTTTTTTTTTTAATTCATGCTCCCCTCTCACTGTTTACTTTCATGCTGATAGACTTCACATTTTCCACCATGTAAGCAATACAAATTGATTACAACATGACGGGGGAGTTTATAGTCTCACACACACCAGTGAAAACGCAACATTAAACAAAGCCGTTGCAAGATTACTTTTCAATTTCCGTTTACAACTGTTGTGTCATGATTCTGAAAACAAAAAGATGTTTAAAAAAAAAAAACTAGAATTGTTTTTAAACACATCGTTTACTGGCTCTAACAGAACTCTCACCATGACTGTAATTTAGCAGAGCCCTCACTCACAACTAATATAATTTGCAATTTTTGGTCTTGCTGAAGGATAAAAGTAAGCCTGTGTGTGAGAAAATAAAATACAAATAAAAAAATAAAATAAATAAAAAATTATATATATATATATATAAATAAAGACAGAGAGAGAGAGAGAGAGAGAGAGAGAGAGTTAGAGAGCTGAAAACTATAAATAAATGATATGCAAGGTGTATTTTGGAAATGGTTTAAATTGGAGAGAATTTGTAGAACTGCAAACATGCATGCAAAATATTTTATTCCCATTTAAAAGTTCTTCGTTGGGTCTACAGGCAGAAAACGTCACCAGTATAAAGTAACAACAACACACAATATGTTTAAATTGCTCTTGCATTAGACAGTACAAATGATTATTACTCTTGCAGCTGTAAATCAAAGCGGTTTAAAATTAAGCCTTGTAAAACCGTTTTAAAGCGACACAGAGAAAAACAACAAATTTCCATCCCAACAAAACAGCCAGACTGAAAGGTGCAAAGGTACAAACTTCCGGGCGTTTGTGAAACCATATGATGTGAATCTCTCGTCTTTCTTTCTTTTATACACGGTGTTTTCTATTTTAATAGCAGCACATTAGTAGTGTGAGCAAAAAATAAAAACATTTCATCCCCCGTTAAGTGTTAATGATAGATCTGCCAATAAACCGACCAGTCCACCCCTGTGCATTAGACAGAATTGAATTAGCTTACATTATTCCACAGTGAGGAGATGATAAATAGCCGTCCAGCTTTATTTTTACTTCCCACGCGCTCTTAGGTAGTTGTACACAGTGCAGCGGGGGACACAAGGTTAATTTGGTCTTCAGCAAATGAATCAAGACCTGCTTATTTCAGGGTGCTCCATCAGAGACGTGTCCACCCCCTGACACAGCTGGGCCTTTATCCAGCTCCCCGTGCTCTCTATTAACCGCACCTCTTCATCACACCCACTTCTCTTGACAACTTTCATACTCACCTGCTACTAGAGTACACAAGCATCAGGTCCAGACGTTCGGCTCAGTCAAGCTGCAGAACTATTCCGTAAGCCCGTCTTGCTTCAGCACAAACTCAGGCCTGATAGAACGTGCAAATATTAATCCTGCATCAGTTTACGGCCTTCATGAAACATTCAGGTCTGACTTTAAAAAAATGAATTATTAAGCAGGGACGACACTGGCCACGTAAAAAAAAGCACCCTGCTACAGAGGACCAAACTTCTACCCTGTACTTGTGGGTTCTCTGTTTGGTCCACAGGCCAACAGTCCCTACTGCTCAATGTGTCGGCAAGAACTGCATTTTAACTTTAAGGTTGGGAAAGAGATCTATGAATGAGAAGACTTTTGTCATAACCGTCCTGGTTGTTTTTCCGAACTGATCCAAACCAACACAAACTACAAAGCAACTCATTTTAACATTTCACAAATGGGTCCTTCCTAACCATCTTTAACTGCTTGTGACTTCATTATACTGCTGAGTAAGGGCCGTGCAGCAAAAACAGGGGTGCACTGGCATCCTGCGAGCGGGTCCGAGTCCCCACCGTGCCCTCCAGACACAACACAGGGATGATCCGAATTGTCTAAGCAAGCAGAGGCCGGCGACTCTGTGCCAAGCAATGAGGTAGCACCCCAATCAAAGTGCAAGCTCACCCACGACCCATAAACCACACACACACACACACACACACGATCCTGACCAGGATATGTTAAAAATAAAGCACCTAGCTCCAATCTGGATCACGTAGGAGCATAAAAACTTTTTCTAGCCACGTCGTGTGAGGCGATTGTGTGACACCTTTAAAATTGAAGATGTTTTTTTTATATTTCATATCTTTTGCATATCATTAACACATCTATCGATCTTACGATTATCATAATTCAATCACTTCTCCTTATCGCCGTTGCAACTTCAACGTTGAGGAGAGTAAATAACGACAACAATAACGGCGATAATACTTCGTACGCATTTCCTCGTCACCCTATTTAGGGTTGCCACTAACATTTTCAGTTCTACGCGAATTATTGAGCTCCCATTATTTATTATAATTACTTTTAATGTTTCTATTCACCCGAAATGAACACGCAGAGCAGAAAAACAAATCGGCCAATAGCAGATTCATCTGGTCAGTTCTTCTAAATGCATTTTGTTTATGTCCAGCGGGTAGTTCAAACTGAGTACAGGGTTACGCTAGCTAGTGTGGGCATCACACCTCAGTGCCAGGTAGGCATGGCTCCGTTTCACATATCATATCTGTGCTAGATGAGCAGGTATCCGTTACTGGTCTGGGTGGTCAGGATTTGTAGATTCTACATTGTACATGTGAATATGTTGCTTTTCCTAACTAACTGCACTTGTATCAGGAAAATCTGTTTTAGATGGCTTTTGAGAGGCTCACGTTGGGGCCTCTGACCTGGCTGGGAACGACACAGATACAACTGGTCATATGTGATGATAATCTCCTTGCCGCTGCAACAAAGAGAGACTGGGAATTCGGGACATAAATTGTGTAATAAATAAACCAAAACATTAATAAAACTATCTAGTTAGTCCCACTGCAAAAAAAAGGTCCGAAGGAACAATTGGCAGTTTGTAAATCAAATTATGCTACATTACTGTAAAGTTAACTTAAAAAAAAAAAAAAAAAAACTGACAGAATGCAGTCAGTCGTCCATTATGGTCTTAAGATGCCACAGGGATTTGATATTTAAAAAAAAAACGTGTTTTATAACCTGCTAGTGTCTGGGGGTAATGTGTGAAAGAAATACACATTGTGCTGTCATATTGCACAGGCTTAACGAGCACTGCAAAATAACAATAGAAATTAGCAACATGGATACAGACTGCATTTTGTACTTCCAATCCCTCAATATGACGTGCGTGTGTGTGTGGATGTGTGTTTGCGCATATAGAAACATAGCAGGGAGCAATATTAGAGATGGGGGACGTTCCAGTTCAATAGTCCAAACGAAACTTTCTCTAAATCACAACAGCTAATTAAGAAGCGCGCTCTTTCCTCCGAAGAGACCGAAATGAGTACCGCAAGGCCATTAAGAGCGATAAATAAGTAAATAAATAAATAAGCAACAGTCCATTAGATCTTAAGAGCATGCCATTAACAGAGATCACTCAGCTGGTGGTTAATGATGGTCTGTCCAAATCAAATCAAACAACAAACACTAACTTCCTGTGCAGTAAATTGCTTTCTTCAAAACACCACCATCCCCCTCTCGGATCACACACATGGTCTGCTCGGCCCTCTCTTCCCACATACACACACATAGTTAAGGGCTAAAATGTGCCGATAATCTAATTCACCTCAAAATGTGCCACATTATGAGCGGTGCTGACAAGACCGAGAGGAAGTGAAAATCCACCATGGGACCTGCAAATTGCACCAGCCGCAACACAGGACATTCGGCTTCCCAAACATGATTCATTTACAAAGGAGGAAAAACAGCCTATGGGATGTCATGGATGAAATAACATTGTTAACGTTTTACAGAATGCTACACTATTAGCTTGATGGAATAGGTGGAAAAACAACATGAAGCCCAACATAATACCAACTTACAGTTCAGATGTGTACTTACATACTGAGGGCACGACGAGGATGAGTGGTATGGTCTGACCATCGAAGACATCAGGCAGCTGGAGCTGGAAAGGTTCTGGTGCCAATCCGGGAGAAGCTGAAGGGATCCTGGTCTGAGATATTTTCCTCTGAGCTGCAGTTTCAGCCCCTCTGGCACCCCAGGAGCTGCACTGGGTGATGCCCTGAGAGAACATCAGATAAGCTGCCCAGAACCCACAGCCTCCTCCAGCCCCAGGTTTCCCGTTACAAATTCAGCAGTTCACCTCTCTGTGATCACATTCCCCTCAGGAAAGCCAGGCCCCAGCACAAGGATTTCAGTTTGTGACCCTCCCAGAGCAGTTTGCTGCTGCTGTGGCCACGGAGCTGGGCAGGGAAATGAGCTGGGGAAGCTCTCACAT
>JAUZST010000681.1:0-49827 GCA_034779995.1 Parotocinclus haroldoi
ATAATATAGATAGATATAGATAGATATATATATATATATATATATACAAAATAAGACTTTGTCCTATCGTGAGATAAAGGCTTTTTTTAAGAACCCACCTGTGGTATCTTGGCAGGTGTGGGATTTGAACCATCAAGACCATTAGGTCAGGAGTCCAGTACCTTAACCGCTAGGCCACCGCAGTCCCGATTTAGGACTGTATGATTCCGCTTCTGACCAACGTCCTGACCCTTTTACCATTCCAGTGCATTATCAATGTGTGTGATGGAAATGAGATTAAAGTTTTCTGCCCCATTTCTCAATCAAAGTTGGGAAACCAATTCTCTTTGGACTTCAAGGATAGAAAGTAGAACTGATTCGCTGGACGAAAGCTATTTGCCATATCGCATATTTGCAGAGTCGCTGGTGTATTTAGTATAACCCATTCTCCTGTCACTGTTCGTCTGTGGAGAATCCAGAATTGTATGCTTTATATTATGAATGTTGCTGAAAAAGCAGAGCTCCATGTATCGTGTATATGGTAATATATGATACTAATTATTTTTTTTTCCTTTGTTCCATCCAGCCCAGAGTCTCTGAGGCAGAGGACGAATTTCTTCTAAATGAAGCCAGATGTCTCCTCCACATCAGATAGTCCACTGTGGTTCAGCTCTACTCCTTTAGTAGAAGCTGATTATCCATGTTATCCCAGCATGATTTCATAATATCCCAAATATTGTCTGGTGATGTCACTGAATGCTGGACTTTGCTTGCTAGTGGCCCATAAATATAGGAGGAAACGTATCAAATACTAAAGTTCTGAAAGCCAAAACATTAAGACCATGCACAGACTAATAATTAATGTTGATTATTTAATTACATTGGCACATATTAAGCATGTGGGAGAGATATGGAGGAGTAAAAACTTGAGCAACACACCTTATTTTGGATTCCTCCCACGTTCCAAAGCCATGCTTTAGGTTAACTGGTTGCTCCAAATTGTCCCACAGTGTGTATGCGATTCGTGTCATTGAAACGTTGCTCACTGCCAGCCGTTCATGATATGATATGAAATGAAGTAAATAAGAAATGTCCCATAATTCCCTATTTTTTGCCAGCAGTATATTTCATATTTTCATCTTCCACAGCAGTCCATCGCCAAAACTTTGTTCTTCTCGAACATCATCTTCTGTCTGCTGGATGTCCTAACATTTCTCCTCTTTAGTATTTTTGGATTGGCTGATTAGCCAAAGCAGTCTCATGGACTGATTTGACTTAATTTATTATTGACAATATTAGATTGCTTAAGAAATAGTTATGTTGATTAACTTAGATTTTTTATAATTTAGAAAATGGAATGTAATATTGAAGTTTTTGTGGAGTTTGCTTGGAGTGCCTCCATCAGTGGCACTGAGTGAAGTAAGCTCTGAAGCCCGGCTTGTGCCCTTATATAAGCTCTGAGTGTTCCCAAAAGTCCCAACATTCTAAATTAGTTACATTTCCAGCATTTAGCAGACGCCCTTATCCAGAGCGACTTACAACTCATATAGTCTTACAATCCAAGCAATTTGTGTGTTAAGGGTCTTGCTCAAGGACCCAACTGTGGCAACTTGGCAGAGATGGGATTTGAACCCAGTACCTTAACTGCTAGGCTACCACCGTCCTGATCTGACTATGACATCATTTAAATGGTTACCTTAAAATAATCCTAATCCAAATAAAATACAATAAAATAATCCATTATACATTAATACTTAAGTTAAAACCTTTAGGACCAATGTAACGGAAACAGTTTTACAGTTTACACAATTTCATATACATCACATAAATTGGAAATTGTAACTTGTTGAAACAATCTGCACTGTTCACACCAATTAGGGAATATTTCTTTCATTACAGCATATTCGATTTTGTAACATACCCTAATTTTTGTGAGCAATATATGTCTTTGTAATTCAATCGACCCCTTATCCAGGATTAAATACTTCGACTGGATTTCCAAATATGAATCAGAAGCTCACCTGCATTTAATGCCATTGAATCCGAACAATCTTACTTTTTTTAATAATAAGTAATTTAGTCTCCTTCTGCTAAGGCATGATTACCCTTAGATCTCCAGCCAGGCATGTGTGTCTTTGCTCAGGTGTGCAGATGGAAAATATTTTTTGAGTGGTTCGTTCATGATATAGTAAAAGTAAACAAGTAAAAGCTATAATACATTTTGTCCAGCAGATGGCTACATTGAGTGGGATTTGATCCAGATTTTAGATATGCTTATTCTGTAGTCTGTTTCAGCTGTAATCCAGTTTGAAAATGGGTTCCAAATAGACCAAGCAGGCCACATTTAATCCTGAATAAGAAATCATGGAATTCGATTATCTGGACAATTCCCTGGATCCCCTGGATCTCTATCCAATAGGGAACCAACCTGTGTTCCGCGGCCCCCTAGTGGGTCGCAGTGGTACTGCTAAAGGGTGCTTAGCCAAAAGATTTTATTTTTCTGTTTTGAAGGTTCTGGGTTCGATTGCGGGGGGATAAGAGGCAATAATAAGGCAATTAATGTTTTGCAGAGTAAAAATTATTATTTATTGCTACTGCCCAAGTATAGGGCAAGCTCATGCCAAATACTTTCCACTGTGGCCATAGAAGCTGTGGGTTTTTTTAGATTTTAATACTTCTTGCACATTTTTCTGGTTGTGTTCTAGTAATGGTCGGCACAGCGCTGAAGTGGTTACTACTCTCACCCCACAATGTCTAATGTCCCCAGTTCAATCCCTGATCCTGGGTTCCTGCATGGAGTTTGCATGTCCTCCCCATGTCCACATGAGTTTACTTCAGGAAACCTGGTTTCCTCCCACATTCCAAAGACGTGTTGAGTAAATTGGTGTTCCCAAAGTGCTACAATGCTTTTGCTTTTATGCCTGTGGTTATACCTGCAATGTGCCCTGCGTCACAGGATAGGCACTGGCTTTAACCTGATCCTATTATTAAGCAGATATAAAAATGAATGAATCAACGAATGTATTCTAATTAAAAGGCTGAGAAATAATTATATAAGGCCATTATACTTTTGCTACAATAATGGTAAATCCAATGTAATGGTGACCTAACTGTGCGTGCATGCGTGCGTGTGTGTGTGTGTTTCAGCAAATATAAGTTAAGATGTAACAGATATATGTAATTATCTGCAAAAATAAAACCTATTGAGGTTAAACACAATAGGTCTGTCATCTCATTTAGGTGAGTTAGAAAAATGCTATAGATTTTTAGTATTTATTTTGTTTTGTTATGCAATCAAACAAAATTCGATAAAATACATTTATTCTACTATTTGTCTAGATTTTCCATTATCAATAACATTTTGATGCGGGCTGCAGAGTGTTTTGTGGTGTGTCATATGGGCTGCATGTTTCAAAAGGTTGGAAACCTTTGTACATTTACAGTATTTAGCAGACCCATGGACTACGAGAGAAAGCACAGGCAGAGGATAGGGATGAAGTCAGCCTTGTTCACTGCAGATTGCCAGTACCATAACCCACCCACCACTGCTGATTGAGACTGAGACAGCAGAGAAGGGTAGATGAGGTTACTAGCAGAACGGCCTCTGGAAGGATGGTAGTTGGTCCGTGGTCTTTGAGAGATGATAACTGAGATAGGTTGCAGACACATAGTTGCAGAAACTTACTTTCAAAACGTTTAAAGCTCACTGAAGAAAAAAGGACAGTGGACAGCCTTCAATATATAATGCTAAACCCTGCCCACAAATCACACCTTAAGGTAGACTGAAACTACACATGAGAACACAATGGTAAACAGTGAAACTAACAAGACAACCAGAAACAACCACGCTAACAGAATCAGCAGATAATAACAAGCCAGATTCTTACCTTATCAGGACAGAATATGTTGCAAGATTATACTTAAAGCACAAGTAGTCAAGTCACGTGAAATGTATTTATATAGCACTTTTTTGCAATGGAGCATTGTCTCAAAGCAGCTTTACAACATTAGATTATAACTCCAATCCCAAATTGAGCAAACCTAGGACGACGGTGGAAAGGAAAAACTTTCTAAACACGGTAAGGAAGAAACCTTAGGAGGACCAAGACTCGAAAACATTACATAACATCTTAACATTACATAAGTTAAGTTCTTTTTAATAGTAATACTAAGTCCGTAATAACAGATAAATAGAGCATCTTTGAGATGGGGTAGAATTTGCAGAGATTTGCATCATGGATGTGCAGCTGACAAATCAGCTACAACTGTGTGATGCTATCATGTCAGTATGGACCAAAATCTCTAAAGAATGTAGCCAGCACTTTAGAGCGCCTCTATACCACTTATACTGGCTACATCCAGTGAATTCCAGGATATGCTCCTGGATTAATAGGATTATCTATACCTAAAGGATAGGCCCAGGACTGACCAGGATAATATTCCAGAGTATCTGCATTGTTACTGAGAGCTCTTTGGATGGCATTAAAGCTGTCTTGTATTGGCTGTTATTTATAGATGTTCATAGCCTTTTGAAGTGTGTGAGAGAAAAAGGAGCAGAAGGTGTGGAAATGTTGGTGCTGGCATGTGACCTTCGTGTGACGTGTTTGAATAACCTTCGAGAGTTTATTGTGAGACATCTGTGTGCTCTCTCGGCAAGCAGGACAGTGCGGACTGTGTGTTCTTTAGGCAAAACAAAAGGTTTTTTTGTATTACTTAGTAAGTTTTACAGACGACAAGTCAAGTCAACCCACATTAGTCAGTGCATCAGTTCATGTTTTCTGTCAATGTGGCCAACTGTTTTAACCTTATGTTTTATAACTTACCATCCATCCATTATCTTCTGCTGAATCCACACGGGGTCGCGGGCCAGCCGGTGCGCGCCTAACAACACTGGACGCAAGGGCAGGAACAACCCTAGAATGGGCGTCAATCCATCGTAGGGCACTTGCACACAGTCAAACACCAAGGGCCACTTTAGAGAGACACTTATTTTTGGACCGTGGGAGGAAACTGGAGTACCCAGAGTAAACCCACGCAGACACAGGGAGGACATGCAGACTCCACACAGAAAGAACCCAGGTCGCTCCACCCTGAAACTGAACCCGGGACCTTCTTTCTGTGAGACAGTGGTGCTACCCACCGAGCCCCCGTGCTGCCTGTTTTATAACTATACTGCTTACAAGAATTAGGGGATGTTTCAAAATTCAATATCCCATAATGAAATATCTCCTAATTTTTGTAAGCAGTGTATTATTCATTTATTAGATTTCTCTTAACTTCTCTTTTCTAATGCATTGTTCTTTTGGCACTGTACACCAGCACAAGATTTTGTTACATTATTGGTAACAGGGGCAGCATGGTGGCTCGGTGGGTAGCACAGCTGCCTCACAGCCAAAAGGTCCCTGGTTCAATCCCGGTGGAGCGGTGTCCTCCCCGTGTCTGCGTGGGTTTACTCCGGTTTTCTCAAACAGTCCAAAGACATGCGTGTTAGGTTAATTAGTGTCTCTAAAGTGGCCCTTAGTGTGTGACTGTATGCCTGACTGTGTGTGTTCAATATGATGGATGGGCGCCCCGTCTTGGGTTGTTTGTGCCAGGTGGGCTAAGCAGAAGATAATGGATGGATGGATGTTGATTACAGGCTTCATTCAGGGTGTCGCTCCATACGAGTGGATTAAAATCTCTAAAAATGGTCACAGCACACCCCTACCATTAGAGGGGGCTGAACACTGGGGGTGAACTTGAATGTTTAATTATTCAGGTATCCAGGGGTGGGACTAGAATGGAATAGTGATAATTGACTGATGAACATATAGACCTGTTTGGCTGTCTTATGAAAACACATCATTTCTACAGCATCTCTGTAACAAGCTTCACTGCACATGCTTTGTTTTCTCTGATTGTGTTTACATTTAGATTATTAGCGTGAATAATAGAAGGCTGAATTTGTCAGGGTGTGAAACAGCAAATCTTTTTCTATTTTGAAGAGGCAGCTTTTTGCTTTCTTTTTCGGTTAAAGTTGGCCTGACTCCAATTACTTGTTCCATTGATCCAAAGCTAAAACACATCCAGGCTAGCTAGAGGATGGGTGGATGTTCAAACTTTTTTTTTTCACTCTCGTGAGTTTTTTTGTTTGGGCTCAATCCCCAGACCTTTCAAGGGACATAAAGAAAGTGCTGTTCTCAGCAGGGTCAGCTGGGATCGTGCCATGGCAGAGACGAGGGCAGACTATAGGTGGCGATTAGGCCCTCTAATGTCTGATGAATTCTTTCGGAATCACATGATATGAACCAGTGTTGCCATTTAATTATAAAACAACAGAGTTGGGAGGGGGAAACAAAGTGCCCATGTGTGTGTTCAGAGGCAAAAGAGAGTTCAGCTGCACGGGGGGAACCAGAATGGATGACAACTGCATTTCTCCCATGTTTTGTTACAGCACACTTTTGCATCCCTGTTGGACATGTAAATAATATTTTTCGACATTAAAACAAGTCCCAAATATACGTTATTAACAAGGTTTCCCAAGTCGCAGAGCGGTATTTAATCTTTACTTACACGTGCAATATTTTAACATACACTATACAAATGTCCTGTATTTATGCGGTTAAATAGGGTCATCTTTATGTATAGAGCTCTTTTAAAAACTGTGTCGATCATGGCACTTCAAGCAACACAACAGCTATTTCAGCAACACTTCAACAAAACTTGATGGCATTTTCCAGCATTATAATGCTTACCCAAGCATAGCAAGGGTTTCCCATGATTGTAACATTTCCTGACTGGACACCAGACGTATTGTCAAATCGAGGGTTTAGGGCACTAGCAGACCCCCAGATTTGGCAACATATGTGCGTTAGGCTATACAGGATCAGATGCTATATCGGTGGGATGTGTCGTTTTGTACCCAGGCTAGAGGCGGCCTAATAATGTACTAGAGACTCTTTTTTTCAAATGTAAAGTTTTCCACAATAACCATATCCTTTCGCTCCAATATAGTAATCACTAACATATGTTATCAATACATTCCTACATATTAATACATTTATTACACAAGCTCATTCTTGGTGAGTTGTTTGCAATCAATAAGTATACATCTAGTTTAACGTCACTATGTTGCAGTATTTCTGTTCTGATTGGAATTTGCTGGCTATAAATAACTGCCTGTGTGTTGAGTGGGTGCCATGGGGGCCCCACATAGACACTTCTCTCTTTGCTGCTTGTACTGAATCGTGTTACTACAGACAGGCATCTCATGACACACTGCAGCCAGCAAATCCAACACCATAAAGCTATCATCTGAGGCTGAGGTCCTCACCCCTAACCACCATACTGACATATCACTTCTAGACTGATTCTTTCTGATTTGATGTCTCTTTTCAGCTATTTTTCTAGTTTTCCTTTCATGTTTCTTTGTTCATTTGTGCTGTTTAATTTTCGACCAAAGAACTGTGAGACGAGCCTTCATGCAGAACTATAACAGGATGTTCGACTGATTGACATTGTTCAGTTAATCTGTCGTTCCTAAAATAACCACACACCCTTGAGCTTTCCTCAGTGTCTAGACATGGCCCATACAAAAATAGCTAACAGAGCTTAGTACTCACAGCTAGTAGTAATATATACTTGCCTAATATCTTAGGCAATCCATATAGCTCAGTCTATTTTCTTCTTGTTCTTTATTTAAGTTTTATCATCACTGACTATGGGGTGTTTCCTTCCCATACTTTGTTTATCCCCTTTACTCTGTTTTCAAATGGTCAGGATCCGCACAGAACAGGTACTATTTGAGTGTTAAATTTGGGTGGTACTTCAGTGACACTGATGGTGGAGGTGGTGGTATAATAATGTGTTTGATATGATTGGATCAGGATCTAATTGTTCATCATAGGAGTGCTCATATTATGAGGTTTACTGGATGCTGTGTACTGGTGGACTATTTTCAATCCAGTGACACTAAGATGGTTTAAAGCTCAAGCAACACTGATGTGTCTGATCCACTCATACCAGCACAACACACACTATCCCTGCATCAATGCCCCTGTAGTCCTGAGAATGATTCACCACCCATGTATATCTATGGCTGTTCTGTGAGCAACCTGACTATTATAGATTAAATAAGTATGTAGAGAAACAGATGGACTACAGTCTCTAATTGTAGAACCAGAAAGTGCAGTGAGCACTAAAAGTTAAATAAAGAAAAAGCAGAATATAAATCGAGAAATATAGACTTTTCACAATACTGTGCTCTAGCATTCAAAAGTTCAGATTAGCTAAGAAATGTTAGATTTTTAAGCAATATTGTATACATACGTTGTGCAGACACAATTTGCTAGCCATGGTGACCTGGGACCTGTGCCCTGCAATGGACTGGCCAATCTAGGGTGTGCTTCCTGTACCCAAATCATTTTGAGATTGGCTCCAGAACCCCATGTTACCCTTATCAGGATACAATTAGCAAGAGGCAATTAACATGTAGAACACTTTTCCCCACAGCTGCTCTATAGGTTATCCTTTCAGTTACTGTCCAGTGCCTGTGTATTTCCCCTTATTTCAACAACCCTAACCCTACTTATTTATCCATCTCATAATTGTCATGTTCTTTGAAAGTGTGCTTTAGATCATCATGCCACATTCTGACACTGGGGTTTAGTGTTTAGTAAATTATAAAGCTGCCAGCCGAGAACATGTAAGGTGCCAGTTTTTTTTAGTACACTTGTCTGCTAGTGCATGGTGCAATATTTGTATAAATGAAATCTATTAATAAATGAATACTATCGGTCAAGTGTTGTTTAGTTGTTAAATGTATTTATAATATCTAATTGTTAGCGTTTTTGAGTCTTTGAAAAGGCTATATATTACTCTCTTATTATTATTATTATTATTATTAGGAACACTAAGGAAGAGGCTTCTGAAACCCTATCAGTTATATCAATGTATTTGTGATAATGCAATTAAATGCAATTACTGAATCAGGAGATTTACATTTACATTTACATTTACAGTATTTAGCAGACGCCCTTATCCAGAGCGACTTACAAAAGCGCTTTATTTTAATTAAATAGAAACTAATGATAAATACTTTTTTTCTTAAACAGGAGATTACAAGACTTCAGCTAGCTAGTTAGAAATCACCCCATATATATCCCATAATGCACCAAATCTTCCCATAAAACCAAGTTACAATAATTGTAAGTATTTTCCAGTACATGTATTAATAAGTAATACTTATTTTCAAGTTGTTTTATTTCTTCCCCCTCTTTTACTCCTACTTGTCCTGCTCAAAGTTTTGTGAAAAAAAAAACCAATTTCACCAAAAGCACTTGAAAACCCTGAATACTTTAAAAAATAGCCTGAAAAACGAACGAACTAGCTAACTGAAATCAGCCAAACAATGGAGTGTCATTAATTAAACAAAAATAACAATTCTTAAAATGACATGTTTTTAGATTACTATATTCAGTGTTTGTATCTGCTCTAGGTCTTTCGACCAATGAAGATATTTATGTGTATCAATCGTGATTACTTGAGCACAGCAGTGATTAAGCAAAAAAAGTCATAACAGCAAATATCAGAACTATATTTTATCAGAACATTTAATTAGGTACATTTATTGGAAACAGCATGTGCAGACTGTTATCCTGGATGGCAGGCGTGTTGTCAAACCCAGTGGTTACACTGAACATTTAGTGTTTATGCGACAGGATCTGCCACTACACATGAAAAAAGAGCAAAGCCTTCGAAGTTATCATCCCAATTAGTTTTTTTTCTTAAGTATAGGCCAATAGTGCTATATCTTGTAGGAAATACACTGCCCACAAAAATTTAAAAAAAAGAAATAAGCCCTATTTTTTGTGAGCGGTGTAGTAATTAAGGGACCATTGAGTGGACACCCTACGAGTACAGAACTAAATACAAATAATCAAATAATCTTAATCACCCCTCTAGAATTTGATGTTGGGAGTTATATGTTATAAAGACAAAGGTCGGAGAGTGTACATGTAAATGTTCTTTGGGAATAAAATACTACAAAAATCATGTTTCCTGCCATTTAAAAAACCTAAATTGACAAAATAGGTATTTTGTGTACAAAAAGTTTATTTAGTAAGAGTTTTGTAAACAATTGAGGTAAATGAACATTTACATCAACATGTTCTTACAAAATGTAATACACAAGGCACTTAAGACAGCATGTAAACAGACTGCTGTTTCGGGCATATGTAGATGGATCATTTTCCTGATTAGTCAGAGCAATCTTGCTCTGCATAAAAGAAATCAGTCAACAGATCTGTATATATGATCAAATAAAAGGCAGAGACCAGATAAATGAACTTTTGCATCTACACTGATCAGCACTAAACATTAAAACCACTGGAAGGTGATGTGAATAACTCTGACGATGGGGTGCTCTGGTCACTTTGTTCTGTTCTGTTGAGAAACCTTGGTCCTGAAACTCATGTTACTCTGACACATACTAACTATACCTTATTGCAGGCCAAGTACAACCCCTTCATGATAACAATATTCTCGAACGGCAGTGGTCTCTCTCTGCAAAGTTCAAGACGCTGACTTGGCCTCAATCTAATCAAGCATCTGTGAGATGTGCTGGACAAACAAGTCCGAACCATGGATACCCCACCTCATAATTTAGAGGACTTAAAAGATCTGCTATTAAACTTCTTGGTGTCAGTTCCCTTAATGCGCCAGAACCTTTATATTAAGAATATTAAGTGGATTTAATGTTAAGGCTGATCGGTGCAAATGCAAGTGGACTTGTAACCTTAGAAAACCGTAACACGGAGGAAATCGTATACATGTGCATTAATAAATGCCTTTCAGGCTAACAGTGTTAAGAGCACAATCTGAGAAGCCTACACTGACAGCTGTGTTTGTGAATCACATTTGATGTCATTATCACTGAATTATTACAGAGTCACTTTGTCATTCATTAAGACAATTTCCTTTAAGGATCTTTCTTTAAAACTGCACAGCATGTAAATGTGCAAAAATCTTCATCTATTTGCTAAAATGTAAACTTTAAAAAATGCAACACACTTTTGTTTACAATAAAATGTCAGGAAATAAATAACACATATCTGCAAACACTGTTCCTAGAGAAGTCAAATTCGTGTAGTGCTGTAAAGAAGTAACGGAGGAAAGGCATGTGATGAATGGTTTACTTTGCTGATTCGATAAGAGAATATTACTGCATAAAACCCTAGCATTAGCCATGACAACGGGCCATCGTTGTGTAAAAACACGTAAAATCTATCATGTATTTCAGGCAGGTCTATAATTGAATCAATAACATGAAAGCATGGAATTTTTTTTTTTTTTTTTTGCTTTAGTTGTCTCAGTTCACCTGAAGTCCCATACCTTAATATTCACATTACCAAAAAAAGCATTATAAAGGGGGAATTTGTGAGGATGTGTTAAAAACAAATATAGAATTGTATCTTAAAGATAATCCCAGTGGCCCACGTAAAATATATGTTATGAAAAATGAGCAAGCTGTGCAATACCGCCCTGCTTTTCAACAGACTGAAAGCCCCACACCCGCTCATTTCATTTTAATGTTTCTCCCATTTTTAAGGATCAGTAATGTAGTCCACGCTAAAGTAATGGATTTACTGTGACTAAATCCATCAATGCGAGTCAGTATACCCCAGCAGGTAAAAAAAAAAAGGAACGCTTTCTATGGGTATTAACTACATCACAGGTGAGATTGTTTTTAAATTAAAATTAAATTGTTTTTCTTGTTATCACTGTTAATGTTAGGGTCAGCCATAGTACTTATTAAATACAGACACAGGTACGGTAGGCATGGTAATTACTGTCAGGTTTAAGACTGGATTGAGAAAATACAGTAAAAGGTTTTTTTGCTCTTTAAAATTTAACAGATGTCTTAAGTTCACATCTCTTCACAGTGTCATTGAATCAATTTCCTATCAGTTCTTTGCGACTAACTTAGCAGTGGGTAACAAAGTTGAACGCATACATAACAGGTTAGAACTCAATGAGTTGCAAATTCAGTGTGTCACTTAATATTTCAGTAGTTTAGAGCTGGTAACTTTGTACTTGAAGTGTAACCATGAAGTGCAATTCTATGATTTGAGTTATTACATATATGTAACACAATTTAAATACACATATACCAGCAATGTAAGTAACAGTGAAAATGTAATAGCCCACCACCTTGGACCATGGGTCTTGGTCTTTCTGATGGATCAGGTTGCCCATGTCTGTGGGAGGGGAAGTTGTATGGGGAGATGCCCCAGCTTTGCAACAGAAACCCCTACCCAGCCCTAATTTGGACAGGCAACCCCGTTCAGAGTACATGCTCACCTGCGCTCTCTGAATAGGCTCTAGATTGCCCCTCTGAGCAGGAGAAGTGGGATCATAAATAGGCACAACATATGTAATACAAAAAAAACATAATTAATGGCACTGATGATACACAGCAAACCCTGGTCATTTGATATCTTACTGTTTTTGCATTTGGATTTGTCGCATTCTGAAATCCGATGGAGGGTGCTCAAATGGAAAAGCAGTCTCATACGCTAGCTAACAATTTCATTTGACTGACAATCAACAATCGGGTAATATGATTAACATATGGTTAAGTCTAATATTTTAAGGCGCCTATTCACCTCAACAAAATGAACCTGGTGACTGCCGAAAGCACTGCGATTGTAAGATTACTGCCATTATGGGTGTAAAACAATGTTTCAATCACTTAAACATTAAGGCCACAGTAGATTTGTAATGCCTGCATTTTCAGTGAAATGCCCTATTTCCCCTTGAAATGTACAAAGGAATGATTAATAACACTGTGAAATACAGTGGGGAACAAAGGTCTGAAGCCACTAGAGAAATACTTGTTGTTGGATGTTTCTGGAAAAAGATGCATACTGCCGCAGGATAATGACATAAAAACATAGCTCAAAGCTTTGCAACAACTACCTGACGACCAAAGAAGAGCAAGGAATGATGACTATCATAAACTTTCCTCTACAGTCGATTGAAAAAAACCCATTGAGCATTGATGGGACAGTTGAAGACAAAAAAAATGAAAGCATTTAGTAATACTATAGGATGCTCTTTGGAATAATGTGAAATCACGCTGGGATAAATAAATCATCATACTCTGCACAACCTTTTTGGTGTCCACACCGGCTCAAGTTCATGCTGTCATTACAGAAAAAGGGGGACCATAATACTTCCCAAGTACTAATCAATTCAGAAGGGCCTTTTACTCAAGTTGTTTTGCTGATTATAAGAATAAAAGAATAAAATATTGCATTAAAAAATGCTAAATCGAATTACTTACACTAGTGACCACAGGCTTGGCCCCACTGTACATGTAAACACAATGTAACATCAGACAACAATCCCACGCAATACCTCTACAATGCAACTCACCGATTGAACAGCAGCGAATGTTTAATATTAATATCCTCCTTGGTTACATTCAGCACCCTGCCTCATTTATCGTGAGTATTTGGAGTTATTTAGTTATTTATTTATAATTTTTTTTTTATCATTTTGCATATATATAAAAATCAAAACCGTGTAGTGTAGGTAACTAGACAGCCAGATCATTGTGCCTCGCTCTTACACTGCTTGCTTTGCTTGCCCTGCTCATGCGTCGAAGGTCGGTAAGCACGGCATGAGGCGGCTTGTGCATCTCGACTGTAGTGGTGACATGGCCCTCCTCTAACTCACATTTCCTACCAACTAAAGTGTCGACGCTGAGAATGCTGATGGGGGGAGTGGAATCTCTGGGGCTTTGCTTGTTATCACATGAAGTGGTGGAGGTGACAGAAGAGGGAGAAGGAGCAGTGGCGTTCTTTTCCCGTGTCTGCTGCTCGGTGGCCAGGTTGGCCCAGTTCTGCTCAGTAGCCAGCCGGTGGTTGTTGTTGCTGATGTAGAAGGCGTTTGGTTCCTCATGCAGAGGATCCATCTTGAACTCAGCCGTCGAAGACATTGACCCAGGTTGCAGGAAGGCTATGCTGCCTGCTGCCACCTCGCTGTAGTTAGGAGGGTAGCTCATGGTGGCAGGGGCAGTCCTGGTTGCAGTAGCCTCAGACTCTGTCTCCACTGCAACAGTATGGGCTCGTGATTCGCACCCAGGAACATGTTCATTGGTCACGCCCTGTTTGACCTTCTTCCATCCAAGGTGATAGAGCTCCAAGACGTTCAGTACAAGAGACACGCAAGCCACCACAAGCATGAATATGATGAAGATGGTTTTCTCTGTGGGCCTTGAGATAAAGCAGTCCACAGTGTTGGGGCAAGGCCACCGCGCACACTTGTACAGTGGTCTGAGCTGGAAACCATACAAAGAATACTGACCTAAAATGAATGCTACCTCAAACAATGTCTTGAAAATGATGTTAAACACATAGGTGCGCAGCAAAGCACCCCTGATGCGGATTTTGCCATGCTCGTCTCTGATTGGAGGTCTCTCCTTTTTCCCACCTCCACTGCCATCCTCCCCACCCACTCCATTTCTATAGAGGAGGTCTTTCTCCTCTTGGAGTATGCTTGCTTTTCGTAGTTCCTCCTCCCTCTCTTTGCGTTTCTCATCCATACGGACAATGTGCAATATGTGGCCGAGGTAAATGAGCGTGGGCGTGGACACAAAGATGATCTGCAGCACCCAGAAACGGATGTGCGAGATAGGGAAAGCCTCATCATAACAAACATTTTCGCAACCAGGCTGCTGTGTGTTACAGGTAAAGTCCGACTGTTCATCGCCCCAGACTTCTTCAGCCGCCGCTCCCAATACCAGGATCCTGAAGATGAAAAGAACAGTCAGCCAGACTTTGCCGATCACCGTCGAGTGTTCTTGTGCATTCTCCAACAGGCGCCCAAGAAAGCTCCAGTCACCCATGCTTCACAATTTCTAGCCTAGGGAGACAGTACAGTCTGGAGTGGACACACCAAAGGGAAGGGATGAGGAAGGAGGTGGACAGGAAATTATATTGTGTTAAAACAGAGTATGCTGATATATAGTGAGTAACGACTGTTGGTAGCGTCACAGTAAAAACAGTTTTTGTGCCTCATCGAGGTATGTTTGTTGTGAGATTTTCACAATGCTGCTCAAGTACCATCATTCGAATACATGTTATTCTGATGTATCACGCTACCATCCTTAACAGCTGGACATCTACAGCCCTACCGTGCACAGTCAACTCTCGCTACCACAATCTCTCACACTCTTTCGCCTGAGATGCACATATTCATACACCCATTACATCATCACGCTAAAACACCCAGTCCTTTGCATTCTCACCTGTTCGCTCCAGTGCTCAGCAGACATGTGCTGAGATCAACAATACAATGTTCAAAAACAGCAGAGAGCACTGAGTTGGCACTGGTGCAGTGGGACCTGTTGTACATTGTTCCCAAAGTTAGGATGACCAACAGAACCGAGTAAATTTTAGAGGATAATGAAAAATGTGGATGACAACATTAATAGCAACATTAATAATAAAATACACACACTTAAGGTCTCTGTTTTTAATAAATCATGGGCATTTCAAACAAATAGTATCCTCTGAATTTTGTTTAGCGCTGTACTTTTCAATTATTATTCCACACAATATAATAATTGGGAAGAATTCTTGTCTTTCATACACATAGCGTGAAACAGAACCGGTGTGTAATAGCAGTGAACATCCAGTTAAAAAACATTAAAACAGGGGCAAACAAACTGCAGATATAAATCAATTTTAAAAAGGAAAATACTTACGGAAATATTGTTGTATGGAGGGTTGAAAATCCATCAACTAATGTCTTCTATTAATTACTCCTACAAACAATAGCAACATTTTGTCAATGTAATAATTATTTTGCACACATATAGCACATATTTCAATATTTCAGTCACTGTTTTAAATGTAAAATAATCACAAGTTCTCAACCATGGTTAAACTTGGACCAGAACCTCAGTGCTGCTTAGTTTGAAACGCTCACCACATTTTATCAGCTCAACAAAATCTTGATAATTAACTGAGTATTTGGATCTAGAGTTTTGAAGTTTTAAACTTGGGTGTCACCGAACGAAGTTGGCAACTTTGCTCTTACTTACTTAAGTCATCAGTTCAACCTCATGTGAATGAGATATGGATGGACATGATGTAAAATTGCTGTGTGAATGGTTAACACAAATGTATTCATTGTGTGTTTTGGAAACACTGTATGGCTACCTTTCTGAGATGTGTAGCTACAGTTCCAGATCTATTTTTGTCCCCCAGTTTGAAGCAGCTACTAATGTTAGTATTAGTGTTAGTGTTAGCTATTCCACAGCAGTCCTACAGGCCATTGATTCATTATTCAAAAACCAGAAGGCTGCACTGTTAGCTGTCACATTTGAATGTTCCTAGGCTTAGTCATACCTTAGAATGAAGATGGTCAGGATTGTGGCTGATTAAAGTCACTGATGCCCTCACCTCTTCCCCCAGTATCAAACCCTGCTACTGCGTCAGCTTACCACACTTTTTTGAAAGCAGCCGGCCAATTAAATCGTGCACACACTTCTCCACGCGTGGATTCGAGGCCAGACTTTAGTTAGTATTTAGAGATGAAGAGTCGGGTGGAAAGCCGGGTGTGGGTGAAGCGCGCCACAGTCCATCGCGCCTCTCTCACTATCTCATTGGGCGCAAGGCAACATTAGCAAGTGAGCCACGAGTCCCCCGGGTGCGTTCGGCCACGCCCCTCCCCTCACGCAAACACACACGCACACACACACACACACACAATTGACTTCCCATTGATATAATGTTTACTATCACTATTTAATGCTATACATATTCTGGTAACATAATGGAGTTAAAAGTATTCAAAAGTTTGGCATTCTAAAGCAGATTTTCAGGTTTTGACGTTGTGGGGACGCTGGTGGTAAAAATACAAGATTGTGGAGTCATTTGGCCCTCACAATGATATATAGACATGCCCCCAACAACAACACACACGCACGCATACAAACACACACACGCACACACACACAACTGAACTGCTAAGTAGTGGCTTACTGATCATTTATCATATTTGTAGGGTTACCACGCAATACGAGTGCTTCAAAACAATGGTGGTCATCGATCGCCCTCCACTGGTAAAATAAGTAAATAAATAAATAAATACAAGCTTGTTTCATAAACCGATTAGCCAAGAATTACAATTTTGAATATATATTATTTTAGAAATTCAGGATTAAATTAAGAGCCTTTGACTGTATGATTACTTCATTGCATATTTTTAAGCTAAAATCAATTATTTTAATCCATACAGCTCCCTTTTCAGTTCTTGTCATGTCGGAAAACTGTGGGTCGTTTAAAAAGTTTTAGTCTAATGTGCGTCACACAGGTCAAATTATTGGCCTTTAGGCAAATAAACTTTAAATTGCCGAAACTGGGGTACTCATTATCGAAACATTAAGGGTAATCTTCTACTTCGCAGAATATCTCATTTTAAAAATAATTTTAAAAAATAATTTAAAAAACTTTTACTCTAATAGTGAACACAGGACTATTTAATAGTTTAATCGTCTATACAGGACTAGGGGTAATTAACTGTACGGCCACAATAAAACCACTTGTTAATGAGGTTAATCAGGGGAAAGGTTTGCTGAGTACCTGAATGTATGAAGGACCAGGTTATCGAATTAATGGATTTTTTTTTCTTTCCTAGTTGCACAAATATTCCAACGCAACAATGATAAGATACATATGGCTCATTTGTTTAAAATAGTGGACCATGAGGAACAATTTTCATACATGAACTAAAACTCAACCACAGAGTCCCGACCTTATCCCTACTGAAAGTCTTTGTGATGTGCTGGAGAAAACTTTATGGTCTGTTCTGCTGTCAAAAATAAAAAATCTAGTCCAAAAATGAATGGAACACTGGAAGGAAATGAATGTGTTGACATTGCAGAACGCTCTCAAAACACTGCCACAGTGAATACACACTGTAATCAAAGCTATATGAGGCCCAACAAAATATTAGCATGTGCAACCTTTTGTCTAAAACACTTCAAGGAGCTTTCTGGACGTACTTCATTACAACCCCCAGACCCAAAAATCATTAAACTTCTATTCAAACATGTGCTTTTGTTATATTTTGTAACTGCACATTTTAAGAAATAGCCATCGGCTAACCAGCACCACAGAGCGCAAGGCAGGGACCAACCTCCCATGCCCATATGTAAACTCCACACAGGCAGTAGCTGGGCCTCGACCTGGTTCAACAGTGCTAACCACAGCAAAACCATGCCACCCATCCAATCAATAAATAATTCCAAATAAACAAAACGATCCCACAAAACCCCAATACAATAAGTGGTATATGAATAACAACAATACAATATTAGATGCTATCATTACTAAAGCATATCAAATGGTGCTACAATCTTTGACCTACATAACCAAAACACAGACATTCACTGCATTGTTCCAGGTTTGTTACACACATACATATGGACCATAAAGAATAGAATATGGTAGTAATTCATATGATCAGCCAGACCTTCAGCCATTTGCATTTACAAATAAAAGAAAAAACAAGAAGAAAAAGAAGAATACAGATGTCAGATTGCAGCAAAACTGCAACACATTTTTGTAACTATTATATTATATCTTTTCATATGACAACCCTGAAGATATGACTCGTTGATACAATGTAAATTAGTCAGTCTGTAGCTTGTATAACAGTGTGCCATCAAAATAACTCAACACACAGCAATTAATGTCTAAACCGCTGCCAACAAAGTGCACCCCAGTGAAAATGGGCAATTTGTGTGCAAAGTTTCAATATGTTTTGTGGCCACCATTATTATCCAGCACTGCCTTAACTCTCTTGGGCATGGAGTTCACTAGAGATTCAGAGACTGTCACTGGAATCCTCTTCCATCATGGACTTGTAGATGTTAGAGGCATTGTGCTCCTCCACCTTCCATTTGAGAATGCCCCACAGATGCACTTTTACCCTCAGTTCCTTTAGCAAGGCAGTGGTCATCTTGGAGGTGTGTTTGGGGTTGTCGGAACACTGCTCTGCGGCCCAGTTTACAAAGGGGGAAAACTATGCTTCAGTAAGTTGGCATTCATGGTTCCCTCAATGAACTGTAGCTCCTCACAGCCGGCAGCACTCATGCAACCTAAAAACCATGACATTCCAACCACCATGCTTGACTGTAGGCAAGACACACCAGTCTTTGTACTCACCTTACTTACACGCTTAACACCATCTGAAGCCAATACATTTACCTCGGTCTCATAAGACCATAGGACATGGTTCTAGTAATCCATGTCCTTATTCTGCTTGTCTTCAGCAAACTGTTTGCAGGCTTTCTTGTGCATCATCTTTGGAAGAGGCTTATTTCTGAGACAGCAGCCATGCAGACCAATGCAGCAATGCTGGCAGCACTCCAATGTCTATTTTCAAAACCCAAGCTCTGGATATGAAGCTGAGTATGTGCACTCAACTTCTTTGATGGACCTTAGCTAGGCCTGTTCTGAGAGAAACCTGTCCTATCAAATCACTGTATGGTCTTGGTCACTGTGCTGCAGCTCCCTTTCAGGGTGTTGGCAATCTTCTAATAGCATAGGCCTTCTTTATGTAGAGCAACAATTCTTTTTTACAGATCCCCAAAGAGTTCTTTGCCATGATGGTAATAAAAGTGCTCACATGGTGAACAGGCTCCAGATATCCCACACAGAGTCCCAGTAGAGAGCATCGTTTGATCCGCCGACAAGCACAAGCTGCTCCCATAGATTTGTTGTCCATCGTCCAGCCACAAGTGGCATGTTCATTACACACTCCTGTCTCCACTTAGCAGAAGGAAATTTGTTGTCACATTGCTCATTACATGTCCAGTCATTGACAGCTAGCCAGTGTTGTCTTTGTTTGAAGACGCGTCGTGAACAAGAAACCTGGATTGCTACGGACTAGAGCCTTAGAATACCATATTTAGCAATGAATACAAGTTTAGTTTGGGATCTGATGGCAGCTGGGTTTGAGTATGGAGGCCTCATGGTGAGTCCTTCAATCTTGCCGTGGAGCAACACACTGCCCCAACTGCTGGTGTGATGATCTGGAAAGCCATTCGACAGTCTGTATCTCCTAGAAGTGATACGAGGGAGAGTAACAAATTAGTGTGGGACATTTTGCAGCCATGTGTTGCCTCTCATGCCAACATGACACATGGCAGCATAAGACTTCCTTGGCCTGCCCAGACACCAGATCATCCATATCACCAATATAGCATTTACAGGACCAGCTGGGATGTCATCTTTGGCAACATACAAGTGTGCAGGACCAACAGGCCCAGATGCAACATCAGAGGGAAAATAGGCCACATTATACCATAGGGAACCTGTGTGCATTAATACCTAACCTTATCTCAAATTGTATGCAGACCAGAGGTTCCAACAATGTACTAGTTCCACAACTGTACAGTTTTCCCCAATAAACCCAATCTTTCACTCTAATATTGCAAACACTTACATATATTGTCATTACGTTCATACGTAGATATACCAACAACTATTGTTTGTGCGTTCTGTATTTGTAAATAAGAATGCTTCATCCTTAACAGGACAATGGTGGTGCAAGGGTCCAAACACTAATGCAAAGTTCCATTAGTACACACACAGCAAGCACACACAAGGCAGGGCAGCATATCTACATCAGATTAATCAGTCATAATCAAATACTTTTTATTCAAAAAGTAAAAAGAAATGACAAAAACATAGGAGACTTGGTCCCTGTAATACACATGTTTTGCTGCTACATATCTAAACCATTGCCAATAAGAGTGTACAAAACAACAGAAGGCCGTGTGTCTAGTAGTAACATTACAAAACAGCTCTGTAACAGTACAAACGGCACGATAAAAGTAAATAACATACATTCAACACGAACGTTACTTGTGTTTGCCCACTAGACGGCATAATTGATTCGTTTTTAAAACTAGTACAAACTGTTCACAATGGTAAGAATGGAATGTGCGAAACAAAGCCACATCTAAGCTGTTACAAAATCTGTTTAGGCGTTAATGACCAGTGTGTACTCAAGTAGTTACATTCAAGGCAAACAAAGTTAAATACTAACAATGTCCTCTCACCATTGCTGAAACTGTAAAGCAAACTCTGGCTTATACAGACTTGCTAGCATTTTTGTCGGACACTGAAGAAAGTAACATCTCATTCCGTTTGTTTTGTAGCAGAGCTCTGTCACGGGACATTTCGACTGAGTGAGCGTACGAGTGCCTCCTCTTAGCTCTAGCTGAGCATCTCATCAGCGCCTTAATGATCAAGTAGACCAGCTCTGCCACGTTGAGCACAATGCACAAGGCTGAGGAACCCACCATGAAAATGGTGAAAACCGTCTTCTCTGTTGGTCGTGAGATAAAGCAGTCAACTTTATTAGGACAGGGCCACTGCTCACACTTGACTAGACGTGGCATCTGAAAGCCATCATAGACGATGTAAAGTGCGTACATGAAACCAGCTTCAAAAATGAGCCGAAAAAACAGGCTACAAGTGTAGGTCCACCACAGTGGGCCTGTAATGTGCAAGCGCCTCGACTTCAGTGCCTCTAGGTCCTCCACTTTGGACTTGTCACCCGTGGATGTGAGAAGTTCCTTCCTTACGCCACGTTTGCGATAGGCCACGTGCATGGCCACTAGCAGAGCTGGAGTGGACACGAAAATCAACTGCAGGCACCAGAGCCGTATGTGTGAAACAGGAAAGAAGTGGTCATAGCAGACATTTTTGCAGCCTGGCTGTTGTGTGTTGCAAGTGAAATCTGACTGTTCGTCCCCCCAGACGCTCTCCGCAGCCAGCACTAGGATAGTGATGCGAAAGATGAAGAGGACAGAGAGCCAGATCTTTCCCAGGCTCGTGGAGTGTTTGTTAACTCCTCCCAACTGGCTATATAGTGCTGCCCAACTCATCTTGCTTAGCTAGAATTAGTACACCTGCAAAAGATGGAATAAATATTAAAACCAGTAATCACGGAGTGCCTTGAATACCTGGAACACCTTTATGTGTAACGATTTCAAAATAACAAATACTGAATGACAAAGGAAATAAGATCAGGTTAGGGACTTTTTTAGATAGTGCGAGTCTGTTGGTGGTTCAGCGATCTTCCTATGAAAATACATTTGCAGGCACACAATAAAAATGTAGTTATAGCTGTAGTAGGTTGGGACTTGTTGGGACTTGTTGTGAAGTTGTGTAATGCGAGACAGATCTGTAAGATCCTGACATTTTATAGACCTAAACATCGAAATTATAATAAATCAAACAAACGTTTTTTTTATAATCCATTTTTGAGACAATAGTAAAAGACTTGTATTAGGGTGTTCTTTAGAACTATTGTATACATAAATGCGTTCTGATGATGTACATTGTGGTTTGTGTTTGAATGTTTTGATCTTTAGAAGCCATTACAAAGGTTTCAATGAAAAGGATATGTAAAACAAGGTTAAATAAAGGCTATATAGGGTGGAAACAAGTATTGGGAAAAGCATTTTGGCGTTGACAGGTTAAGATTGTCACTCGATGAAACATAAGAACGTAAGAATAGTTTTGGTGAAACCTCTAATTTCCTGTATGTACATCTTCATTCCTTCTGACATCACAAGAAAAGAAGACAAACCTGTCCTTGTTGGTCTTACAATGTTTCACATTGCTCGTGATAAGCAGAATGAGTAAAATAAACACGACTATATGAAACCACAGATAATAGTACTGTTTATAAATGAACAAAAAAGATCTAAAAATGTATTCTATATAAACCTTGATAAGCCATAAGCACATAGACGACAAACTAAAGCTAAGTTAACTGATTTGCTGAGATTTAAAGTTGTTCAAACCTGACACCTGAGCTAAATAAATCCATTCTTACCTACAGATTGAAAATCCAACAGAACGCATCCATTATGAGGCTCTCACAAGGAAGTTGACTGCTTTTCCCACCGCTCGGCAGAACTGATTTAATAGTTTTGGGTGGCACCTGTTGCGGAAGGCGGGGCATTACAGGTATGTTTTTAAAGCAAGGAAATCAGGAAAATATACATGATTAATGACCGAATTCATTCATTCATTTTCATACTTGCTTTATCTACTGCAGGGTCACGGGGAGAACTGGATGAAGTCGATATGAAAATGAATTCATGTATGCTGTCATTTATCTTGTTCACTATCCTGAATTACCTAATGGAAACATAAGGCGCAAGACGTGAACCCTCTACGAGGGGTGGTAGATTAAAAACTGCTGTACCTCACTTATTGTGTTGGCACTATCAACGGTGGTTACTGGGACAAAATGAAATAGAGACTTTTACTGGGTAGACACACTATACCCAACACCGTTAATGGGACCAGGCATTAAACACAGCAGGTGCTAATGGGACTAAACACCCTTACGGGGATGGCAGACTTACAACATACTGGGATGACACACTAAGTAATACGTTTATACTGGGATAGCACACATCAGAATACCTTTAGTGGAATGGCAGACTAAACCAAACTACAACAAAACTATAAAATAATTTTTACACCAAATACACCAAGCAACAGCAGTGGCTTCTGGGACAGAAAAGTGTTACTGGGATGTACCATAAACAGTACAGTTGACTGTGTCATGTTTAAGTATGTTTCAACAGGTTGAATAATAATAATACAATTTCCCTGGCCATTTCATTAGGTGTACCTTGGTATTACCAGGTTGGTCCCCCTTTTGCCTTTACAACGGTTTTATATTTTATGACATAGATTCAACAAGGTGCTGGAAACATTCTTCTGATTTTTGACACAATAGCATTGCAGAGATGCTGGTCAGCTCATGACTGATTAGAATCTCCCATTCCACCACATCCCAAATGTGCTGCACTGGTTTGAGATCTGGTGACCCTGGAGACCATTTGTGTACAGTGAACTCACTATCATGTTTAAGAATTGAGTTTGAACTGATTTGAGCTTCGTTACCTGGCTGATGATACACTGTGGTTATAAATGCACGAACATGGCATCAACAATACTCACATAGGCTGTGGTGTTTAAATGCTACTTAATCCATATTAAGTATTCATATTAAGGCCCAAAATATGCCAAATATTCCCTACACTATTACACCACCAGGAGCATGAATAGTTGATACAAGACATGATTCGCCTTCATTTGGTGCACATTTCATGTGTGTGCTGTTTAAGTTCTGACTCTACCGTTTGAATATCACAGCAGAAATCAAAACTCATCAGACAACACAACATTTTCCCAGTCTTCTTTAGTCCAATTTTGGTAAGTCCATGCAAATGGTTGCCTGTTCTTTAGTTGACAGGACTCCCGGTGTGATCTTCTGCTGCATTAGCCCATCTGCTTCAAGGTTCAAAGGTTCAATGTGTTGTACTTTCAGAGTTGCTCTTCTACCTTGGTTGTAGCAAGTGGTTATTTAAGTTACTGTTTTTACTAGTTCTACTTTAGGTATAGTTTTATTTACATTTATGCCATTTATCAGACGCCCTTATCGTGGACGACAATTCATTAAGTCTTACAATCCAAGCAATAGTGCTTGGTGGTGGGATTTAAACCCTGGACCTTCTGGTGCACAGTCCAGTACCTTAATCACTAGGCCACCATTACATTACATTACATTCCATTCCATTTGGCAGACGCTTTTGTAATGTAATGTAATGTAATACCTCAGTTTGAACATTTTTGTAAATGTATGGTAACTGGTGACATAATCTAAATAAATGTAATATACTCCCACTATGTGTACCAAGTGTACTACAAAAAGGACAAGAATTAAATAGGTACCAGGGAAAGATGCCACAGGTTGTGTCAGAAAGGATCAAACAAAGATGTACCAGTGCTGCATAACTCAAAATAACACTAATAACACTGGATAATTTGCAAGTCTATTGCTGTTGTTTTTAATACTATTCTTTTGTTTTTGCTGTTTGGGTTTCTGTTCTGGCATTACATAACTAGACTCTTGCATAATTGTTATCATGTTTAACAAGCTAGTAAATCCAACAGTCAGGACAGAAACCACTGTTCTGTTTAGTGTGTTGGAACAGTAACCACTGTCCATCAACTTCTGGTTTTATTGGGATGGAACAAGAGGGATGGCACATCACTTTCTTTGCTACCACCACCTCTCAAAAATTCTTAGACAAAGCATCTATACATTGTAGCGTATACACACCTGTATGCACACACACAAGGATACACTGTGACTAGATAACCTAATGCATGTCTTTAGTATGTATGAGGAAACTGAAGTATCTGGAGGTAACCCATGTGGGACAAGGGAACAACATGCAAACTTTGTACAGAGGTAAACCAGAAGGGGAAGAGTAATAATAATAAACAACCATTCCCAATCCACTTATTAATGCATAAAGTACATTGTGCATAGTGTTTCTATGCTTCCAACAGAATTGCTGCTACACTGCTCACAAAAAATTAGGGAAAAGCAAAAAGCAAGTCAAATAAAGTTGTTCTATAATGCAAATGAGATAAAAAAAAACAACAACTTTTACTTAATTGGTGAAAATGCACTATATAAAAGAATGAAAGTGCTGGAATACCTAAAAGTTCCCTGATCTTGAAATTGCACATTTCCCGACCCTTGAAATACCTCTTATGAGTGGTCAACTGTCCTATTCTCTGAGGATTCACAGTTCACTTTGCAGCCTGGCAATCAAGATTCCTTCGGTGGTGGTGGTGGTGGTGGAATCATGGTTTGGGCTGGCGTCAGCATTAGTGGTCATACCGAGCTCCACGTCATCAGAAATCACCAAGATACGATAAATGAGTTTGCATCTTATTTGCATCTCAAACAACTTCAAGGATACACACTATATAGCCAAAATACATTAAAAAAATGGAGTATTAGGCTGTTATGGACTGGGATCCTGTTCAGGAGTTGGATTAAGCAGTATTGGATGGTTAGGACAACCAAGTTCTACATCAAATTTGTTCAATCATTCTATATTGGAGGGCAGGGCAGAAAGTTGATGAACTGATTAAAGTGAGTCAGACTAGAGTCACATATATAATCGGTACAAGCCATTCTAGTGTTACTAGTTGTCTATAGTTTGTATACCTGTATGCTTCATATTATGATAACATTAGCAGTGAGTATGGCTGCAACATCAGATATGAATAGTTAGATGAGGTAACTACATTTGTTAGGATCTGCTCCACATTGTCTGTTTTTACCCATGTTTCTAGAATGTTCCCCTGTGTGTGTTTGTGTTATGCTTGGCGTGGCCCATCCCTGCTCTCCTCTCATCCTTCATACCTGCTGCCCCGTTCATTGCTGGTTAAGAAAATGAATATAGTGAAATTTGAATAACATTTAGAAAATAAGGAAAATAACTAAATTTTTCTGAATATTCCATTAAAATTTAGTCATTTGGCAGAGGAATGTACAACTAACAAAAATGAGCTAGATAGTGGCACAACTTGTGGTTGAACCCTTGACTTTCTGATTAATCGTCCTTATCTTAACTTCTGCTCTACTGTCTCACACTGGCAGTGAAATATAATATAACTGACAAAAAAAAGTATCATTTGACATGAACTCATCTTTATATTTACAGACTCTGAACATACAATTTCAGTTATTTGCTCTTTTGGCTATTTGGCTATCAGAGATGAATCATGGCAATCTAACCCTAGAATTATAAACAGCTACTCTTCTGATTCGAATGTGCTGAGAGTAGCTAATCACAATCAAAACAAAAACAACTGTTAATGTGATTTTTTCCTCTTTAATTGTGAGTCTTGCGGGACCTAGGCACTCCACATATTTTTCTTTCTTTTAATCATTACAATTCCAGTTTGTAAATCATCCACAGCAGTACTAAGACTATTAAACAACAGGCATAGACATATGAGTGTTAAAACAGTATTCCTGAGATGAGAGAATTTGCCTGTACTCCCCAAAGTACGCATGCAAAGTTGAACTCTACTTCCCTACTGCCCACTGGCTCAGATCAAGGAGTACGGAGCATTATTCCTTCATTTTTTTCAGCTTTGATAGCCCCATCAGCAGCTGATCACGTCTCTCTCTTTTAGCAGAAAGGTGCTCGTGGTCACTAGGTATCAGCTCACTGATTTCCTAAAAGGAAAAAGGTTTAAGAATTTGAAAACTATAGGAAAGAAAACAACAGTTTCATATTTGCAATGTACTTACTTTGATTATTCTAGCTGCTGCCTCTCCATCAAACTCTGGTACAGGCCCAAAACTAGAGAGCACTCTCCTTATGCCCTCTCTGTATCGTTTTAGATAGTCTTCAAGTCCTGATTTTGCAAAGGACATAGGTTTTGACATCTTACTTAAACTTTCAGCATGTCATATCATATGTCATATATTCAGTGAACAAACACAACTGACTTGTTTAGTTATCTTTTTTATTTTATCTTATTATATAATTGTTTATAAGCTTGTTTGGGGAATTGCTGGATACATAACTAAAACTGAAACTCGTCACCACTTAATGCTTTCACACCTTCAGATACCGCATAACCCCTTCAGAGGTCTTCAATCCATGCCTCAATGGATCAGAGGTTTGGTGGCTCAAGAGGGACCCTCCCGAATAATTAGGCAGGTGATTTTAATGTTATGGCTGTTCGATGTGTAGTCTAGTGACTTACACAAGTGATTTGTATTCTAGGTACGAGATATTTTCTGCACCAACAGCAATGGCAATAGTAAAACTCATGCTTAAGGTTAAGCATTTTGATAAGATTTTTTAAAACATATTGTCACTTGTGTCAGTTTTGTTTGAATTTGTTTGAATTCCCAGTACATGTCACTGTTTATTTTTTAGAGGTGATCCTGATATGGATTTTAACTTTGAGTGGCTAGAGTAAAAACAGTAATTTGTTTAAATACGGCCTTGTTTTCACATGGCAAGGCCATCCTGCATATTTCACACACAACACACAAACACGAGGCCGTCTCGTTTCCATCTCTCTTTCTCTCAGACACAACAGGACATGTGTGGCATAGAATAGTGCCAACAGTCATGTGTGTATTAGGTTAAATCCCAATCCTGACCTAGATCAGTGTTTACAACTAGCACAACTAACCTGTATACACATATATGCGCGCGCGCGCACACACACGCACACGCACACGCACACGCACACGCACACACACATATATATATTCTCTTCCCATGTAATTATTTTATAGGCTGCTTTAAATACAGAATACATATCTCTTGCTATATTTTAAGTTCTTACAATGACTGACGAGCTTTATAATATATTTAATATATAAATATATTTTATTTTTACATTTTAACCCCAAATGCCATGCTCAGGGTAGCTGGGGTTCCAGTGTTGCTCTCTGGAGAACACAGGAGAAACCTAGTGTTCATGTGAATTCTCTGATTTTGTAGACAACTGACAAGATAACTGAAGCTCATGCACATTCTTCATAGCATAGATCAATGCAACATGGATTCAGCCTCAATACTTTTATTGGTGAAGTGTATCTACATATTGGGTAACTACACATTAGCCCATCCAACTATGAGCGTTGATATTTTTTAGTAGAGGTTTAATTGCATCTACATTCAAAGAGAAAACAGTAGCATCTTGGTTTTTTTTAAATTACATTTCCTTTCAACTAACTTTGATGAGAATTTTGAGAATTTTGATTTAAAATCAGAGTCAGTTTATTTGCCAAGTATGTGTGCGCGTATAAGAAATACAACACCAGTTTCCAAAAGCTGCCATAGCACAAACTCATTGTACATTGATTGTCAACACTAAGAGTAACCAGACCACATCTGCTCACAGAGAGACAGACCATGAAAACAAGGTATTCATTATTCCCTTAAAAGTAGCACACAACACTCAGGAGGATTTGACTGGTGTAGTTTAGTCAAAAGAAGTCCGTATACTGTACCTAGCTGCCTTCCCAACCCATGAGGGTCTCTCTCAATGTATCTGAGAATGAATTAAGGTTAAATGATTAATGGATGACTGAACTCACCTTATATACAGCCATAATATTGAAACCACTGACAGGTGAAGGGAATAACACTGTGTAATAACCTGGTCTGTTTTCTGCTAGAAAACCTTAATACCTGACATTAATGTGGCTGTTTTGACAGCAGTATTTACTAATGGCAGTGGCCTTTTTTAGTATGATAATGCACCCTGAAACACTGCAAAAATTGTTCAAGAAAGCTTTGAGGAATACAATAAATGGTGCCAGATACCACGGGACGTCTTTAGAGGTACTATGCAAGTCCATGTCTCGAAATGTAAGTGCCTTTGAGTTGTATAGTATAGTGATCTACACAAGTGATTCGTATCCTGCATACAACACCAATTACAAAACTCATGCTTAAGGTTATGTATTTTGAGTAAGGTTAAGCAAGAATACGGCTCACAAAAATTAGGGGACAATTCAAAATGAAATATATATTATATAATAATTAAATATCCCTTAATTTTATGCGCGGTGTAGTTCATTATACTGTCAATATGACTCAGATTTGACTCGCATTTATCAATGTACAGGGGACATTTGAGGTATACAATAGTGCCAATAGTTATTGGTGCGTTAGGCTTAACCTCCATCCTGACCTGGGCGACTTTATAACTTGCAGCTGTCAAAGTGTTTAAATGGGACAATGACTTTTACAATGACAATTAAACAAGTTCCAGAATGGTTCATAAAAACTAAAAACGGACTTGCCATTGGGTGCGTTGAGATGCATAGTTTCAATGGGACCAATAAAAGCATAGCGCATGCCCAGCCCCTCTGACATGACCAGATCAATATCCTTGACTGATATCACACCATCCTGAAATTAGAGGGTTACAAATACAAATCAGACAGGTAATACTACTAATTTAGTAGACCTGTATTATTTAAAGAGAATCATGCTTTAAATCCATATGTGCATCTTAAAATCAGAGCATCCCCATCTTTTCTTTGTGGTTCCACAATGACAGTGAAAAACAGTGATAGTCACTTCTTTTTATGCCAGTTGAAGTGCAGTGAACTTCTCCTGGTGTATTGAATTTCTCTCATCATTTAACAGAAACAATAGGACGATGTGGGGTGTGTGCATTGCACTGCACCGAGCCTCTGAGACTCTGCACTCACATTACCTCAGGCATTACCTATCTGTAATACCTGCTGCCAGACCGGCCTGAAATCAAAACTTGGACACAAACCGGGTACAAAAAGGGATGGGGACAGGGTGGTCTTTGTTCATTTCCTGTGGGCAACAACGAACCCGTTATATCGCCATCATGGCGACAGCCTGGCTGTGGGAGTTGTGAAAAGATGCCTTTCCTCTGTGGTAATTACAGGAGGCAACCGGTAGCGTTCTCAGCTCCTTCGCTTTCCAGTACTGGCTCTTTCTCAACAACTCTACCTGAACTCTTGAGTACAGCTAGATGAATAATTTGACATTGATGGCGAAGGCTAAGACTAGAAAGTCCATTACCAGTATCTCTGTGGGTCATCCCTAAGGGTAAATGTGTACAAACATTGGCATATAAAACATGTCAGTGGATATAAACCAATTATTAGACTTTACGCAATTTTTACTCTACGTCTGTTTGAATGTTTAACACACTTTATTGGCTTAATTTTAGAAGCCAATAAAGCATAATGGACAATAACAGTGACTCTGCGGGTGTGGTAAAAGTAAAGCACACCTCAACAACATTATTATCATGAAATAATGCGTCAAAAGTGACTGTCAAATTACTGTCAGACTGGTTTGTACTTTAATTGCATTTAATTACATCTACAGACCATAAGCAATTAAACTAAAAACACGCGCATAAGAAGGCTTCATTTATATAGCATTGATATGCCCTCTGCTACACATCATAATAGAGAACATATCTAAATAGATGTAGGAGTGCCCATGAATGTTGTAGCACTGGAAAATGGTGACCCAAGGAGCATTTTATCCTTGAAACAGCCAATCACGTCTACATCTGCACCGCCAGGAGTCCCTGTAGTGGTGGTCTAGCATGTTACATAACATGACATAAAAATGGAAAAGAAATAAAATACAAAACAAATAGTAAATCAAAATATAACGCGATATCCTGGAGAAATGTCTGACTACAGCCTCGACCCCAGGTCTGAGCTCTGGGTTATTTAATACTACTAGTTCATAGTGCTACTAATGCTGAATAAAAGCTGATGTGCTGGTTGAGCTGGTTTATCAGTATGGCTCTAGTGTATTATAGTGTTTGTGTTGATAGGCTAAGATCTCACACAAATGTTTCAAGATATCTCAGACATCAAATTGATAGTATTATCATCATGTTTTCCACTAGAACATGATAACCACCTAACTAACTACATATCACAGGGAAACAACAATGCATAAAAAGTGTATAAACAATTGTGTACCATTAACCAGGGTGAACGTGCAAACTGAAAGCATAAACTTTATCTTCCAAGTGGAATGTTGGCATGCTCATGTTCCATAAAAAACAACTTAGTGTGTCACTGATGACACAGGTTCCAGCACTGCTTTGTTCACATAATTACATAAACAAAGTTGTTTTCTGGATACTGGATGATTAATACGAAATCCTACTAAATTTTCTTCTATTGAAAGTTCTAACTGGAAAAGTGCCTCGTTAAAGTGATGAACACCGAACTTCAATTATTTTTTTTTAAGTATTAATTGAGAACAGTGTGAGAACAATTGTGCTATGCAATTGACATGCCACTGTCTATCCTTCTTATTTATTCATTTAGCCTCACATGGCTATTCATAACAGGAGTGAAGTTACATTAATACTAGACAGAAACGTTCATATCGGGGCAATTTAAAGCGGTGAAGTGACCACACTGACCACTGTGTTGCTCCTTTTGTCTCCAAAATGATGCCGATAATGATGAATAAAGGTGGTACAGATATAAAGTTGGTGCCTTGCCAGTTTGCTTCTCTCCACTGCAGTGGCCACAGTCCAGATAGTGACTTCTTGCCAGGTCTACTCTCATGTAGCCAAAATTAGCTGTGTCTTTAGACCAAATAGTAGGCCCTGCCTCAGCAACCCCAAATCCCAAATCCGTTGTGGGACTGATGTCCCATTAAGGGTACATGCTCACCTGGACCCTATGAATTCCAGGACAGACTCCAGTTAAACAATACAACCCTTACCAGGATAAGTGACGACAAAAACATTCAAAACAGAACACTGATTTACTTCAGTGAATGAAGGTACTGCTTAGTTCCGGATTAAACCATTTCACATGGAAAGGTACAAGAGTTAGGGCTTGCCTTTTTGCAGTGTACTGGGAACAGAACCCTTGGGACGCAAGCTTTTAGAAAACACTGCTTCACAATGTTTAGTCTGCATCTGATACATTTTAAACACAGGTGTACTTTATAGCCGGAGACAAAATGTCCTGTGTGAGCAAAGCCAACTGGTTGGCAAATTTCACAAGTGAAAGATATTTCGGTATCTATGATCTCCAGTGTAACAGGATATACATGTGTGCTTTGTGACAAATACAAGAGGTTCTGTACTTACTCCTTCCCTAATATTCTATTACATTTTTTCTCTTTACACGAGAACAGGGGAACTACAAAGAAGCAACTCAACATATTTTGTGGCTGTAATAGCATACGTTAAATGTGGCATGTATAATGCATCCTGAAAGCCTTCAAACTCTTTAGTTTTCTTTACATCTTGTTATGTTGTGGCCTTGTGATATAATAAAAAATAATGTTTTACCCATCAGTTGGCATTCAATACCCCATTATGACAGTAAAAAGAGAATTTAATTTTTTTGATTTTTTGCACATTTGTTAAAAAAGAAAATCTCAAATACAGCAGTGACATAAGTATTCAGATCCTTTACACAGTAAATTTATGAAGCACCTTTGCTGGGTATGATGCCAGGGTCTGTCAGGTTGGACGGGAACCGTCAGTGGACAGCTACTTTCATTTCTCTCTAGAGATGTTCATTGGGTTCAAGTCAGGGCTCTGGTTAGGCTACTTAAGGACTTTCACAGAGTTGTCCCTAAGCCACTCATGTGTTGTCTTTGTTGGCTGTGTACTTGGGGTCATTGTCTTGTCGAAAGGTAAACCCACGGTCTAGTCTGCGGTCCAGAGAGCTCCTTTTCTAGAATATCTCTGTACTCCATTCAGCTTTCCCTCAACTCTGACCAGTTTTTCTGTCCTGGCTAGTGAAAAAACCCACAGCACGATGCTGTCAGCACCATCCTTTACTGTAGGGATGTATTGAGCAGGTGAAGAGCAGTGACTGATTTCCTTCTGTCATGATGCTTAGAACTGAAGCCAAAACATTCAAATTTTTCTTTCATCAGAACAGACAATCTTGTTTTTCACAATCTTTTGCTCCGATATGCATTGACATAGAGGTGTACGTCTTTCCAAATCATGCTCAGTCATGTGTTTAATTGACATGTGTACAACAATAAAAAAAACAGAGATGATCAAGAGAAATGTGAAGCCCCCAGAGCAAAAATTCTTTTAGCTAAAATACTTTTGGCCACTTTCTCATTTTGGGCTACTGAGTGAGGATTGCTTGGGGAAAACCTGAATTAATTTTATTTTGGCACCAAACCTTGATATAAGAAAATATATTAAAAAAAAGCAAAGGGTCTGTAGACTTTCCTCACGAATTGTACGCTCAGGTCGTGCAGCGGCACAGTGACCCCCTACCCAGAATTGAATGAATTGACTTGGCAGGGGGTACTTTCACCTGCACCCATTCAATTCCAGGATAGGGTCTGACCTTACATACAGGGCCAAATGTCTGAGGCCAGTAAAAAAAAAGATTTTTGAATCGGTGGAGAAGGATTCATACTGATGAAGAAAAATGGCCTTGATGGCTTGTAATTCCATGTAAAGCATGAGTTTTTTATGAAAGACTTTTGTAAACAGCATATGCATTGTCTCTCTACTTCTATCTCTGTCTCTGTATATACTGTATGTGTGAGTAAGAGAGTAATGTTTGGCAGCGCCAACTCTTTTATGTATTTACATTCAGATGGCAGTTCCCCTCACGCTTTAAACATCTTTTCATGTGTCTGATATCATATGATAAAAAGATATTGCATATTCACAAATATGTTACAAACTACTACATGTATTCTGCTGAAACTTATATTGTCAGCTAGAATGAATATCCAGTGTTTTTTTTTTTAAAACAAAAATGATTTATTTAGGGATAAATAGGAGCGAGAGAAATATGTGATTTATCCCAATTAATAACTGTCCGCTTAACAAGAGCAAACTTTACTTTATGAATGCACGTGTGAAATTATGTTCATAACATGTTTAATCAGACTTACTTCAACAAGCCTCCAGCACTCAGCTATAATAGCATACTGGACTCGATTGAGGGCAAAGCCATCAATCTCCTTTCTGAGTCGCACTGGTGCCTGCCCCACCTCAGTCATCAGCTCGTACGCCTTGTCTAAAGCTGCCGAAATGGTCTCGGGGTGAGGAACCAGCTCTACCAGACGAACATAGTAGGGAGGGTTTACCTTTGAGGGGAACAAAAACAGTGAATCACCACAATTTTAACTTCTCTCAGGTTAATTAATTCATTTTATACATTACACAACGTGTTTGTCTTTTAAACAGATAAGGCATGTATGTTATGACCTCATACTCAGTTAAATGCCCTCTTTGTCCAGCTAATCGAACATTTGATGGTAAGGGATTAAACATTTACCCAGAGCATAGGTAACAATGAACTGTCAGGTAACAATGAACGTTTTATACTTGATGGTTGCAAATCACCTTTGTCTACAAATTCATTTTTATAATGGCTATGCAAATTAGAGCTTAGCTGAGCAGAGGCTTTTAAATTGCACCAGTATTCTAATAATATCATATTTTAAGGAAGCAGTTCTAGTTCAGGATTAACGAAATAGCAGAATAAACATTTGTTTAGGTCTAATTTATATTGACAGAGACAGTTGATAACAACAACAGAATATAATTCTCACAGACCGGGTGGGCTATAATACAGCGTGAGCGTTTTTGGACCAGAGCAAAGATGTTGCTGGGCATCAGACACGAGGTGGAGCTGCTGAGGATGGTGTCCTCATCCACGTGATTTTGCACAGCCTGGAAAACAGCCTGTTTGACCTGTAGCTCCTCAAATACACACTCCTGTCAAACAAATCCATATATAGGATTATAGAAAACGACCAGTTCCAGCATCAATAAAACAATTACATAGCGCAATTTAGTGGCACTTGCCATCCAGAAAATATATGTTATATTCATTCTCAGTTCATGACTAAATATACTTGATATTTTAAGATGATTCACAGAGCCAGTCATCATTTAGGGCTTGGAAGGGGTCACTGTTGTAGCACCTGAGAACACTCCCCTGTCCAGCCTCTCACAGACACGTGTCTGTTGTGCCACCTGAGTGCAATATTTATACCAAATGTAATTTAATTTCTTTTGATCTATTTTCATGATCTTGTATGTTTTTTTTTCTTAAATTGCAGAATACATAATTCTCAATTCCGCTATTAGCTATTTTTTATTTGGGCAGATGGCAGTTTAACCAGTAGATTCTATAATTATTATGTTTTCCCAACAACATATAAACTTGGTCCTGCAGAGGACACCTGACATCATCAAAATAATAGCTGTGCAATTACATTTAATTAAATTCTTAGCCAAAGCCTTTAAACTGTCAATTATTTGTAACCATAGTTATGTGAAATAGTAACATTATTTAACACTATATCTTCTAGCCATGCTTGTTAAGACTGAACAGTTCATGAAAAACATTCATTTTAAACTGCAGACATTTCCAAAGCAATATTACAAATTTCAGGAATAAAGGGCCTCGTTTATATTCTTCAATGTGTCGTAAATCAATTAAGTAATCAGTATTAAGCTAGAAAAAGTTAAGGCAATGCACAAAAAAAGCATTTGGTTTCCTTTAAGGTTAAGAAAACAAACAATTCAAATAATACTGTGTAATCCATTGACGTTTATTTCTTCCTTTACTGTAAGTAAGATCAGGAACCGGCAAGACATTTTAAAGAGCATGGAATTTCCCATGTATAGGTTGTTTATCCAGTTTCTTATAAAACACTGTTCTTCCTCAATAGGCAAAAGCTGTGTTACAATAAGCACACTATCTGAATGAAGGAAGAATGTGGTGACTTAAGCATGCTTTTTACCATACTGATCGTCCACAAATAGGGGAGTGTCCTGATCTATGCTGACTTAAAAAAAAAAAAAACTTCCTCTTTCCTGGGTGTTAGCCAAAAATCAAGGGTCGAATCTGATATCATCAACAGTCACTGATATTATTTCACTTTATCTATATATCTATCCATCTGTCTATACACACACACGCGCGCACACACACACACACAAACACAAACACACACACACACACACACACACAAACACAAACACAAACACACACACAAATACACACACACAAATACACACACACGAAGAGGCCTGTAATTATTAGTGAGAAACAGAATTTAAAAAGGAATTCTCACATTGTATGTGATATGTAAATAATTAACTTATTAATAATTAATAAATTAATTTTATTGTATGAACTAAGTAGTTGATCACCTACCAGCCAGAAAGAACTCTTTCTCTCACAGACCTGTTAGTATTTATTTAAGAAGCCCCTACTGTTCTGCACTCATTACCTGTATTAATTGCACCTGTTTGAACTCGTTACCTGTATAAAAGACATCTGTTCACACAGTCAATCGACTACACTTCAACCTCTTCACCATGCCCTAGATAAAAGAACTGTTTGTGGACACCAGGGACAAAATTGTAGACCTGCACAAGGCTGGGATGGCCTATAGGACATTAGGCAACAGCTTGGTTTGAATGTAGCTGTTGGTGCACTTATTAGAAAATGGAAGAAACACAAGATAACTGGTAATGTTCCTCAGTCTAGGGCTCCATGCAAGATCTCACCTCGTAAGAATGATTCTGAGAAAGGTACTACATGGGAGTACACAGGTCTACACTAGACCTGAAGAGAACTGACACAACAGTAACACACCACAATGTGGATGCATTAGAATTCAGCGGGGCACGCTAGCTCCCCCTGCTCACACCAGCAACTGTCCAGGCACATATGAAGTTCAGCAATGACCAACTGGATGATCCAGAGGAGATATGGGAGAAGGTCATGTGGTCATATCAGATCAAAATATAATCATCACTCATCTAGCGCTTGTAAAACGTTTTTGGAAAATAAATAAATAAGTTTATATTACATTGTGGGGACTAAATGTCACAGGTACAAGGATGTGACTTTTTTTAAACTTGTGGCGACATTTTGATAGCCCCAGAAACAATTGTTTACAGTTACTGAGGTTAAGGTTAGGGGTGACATTATTTACCTACAGTAATAATGGCAATGGGAAGTCATCACAAAGATAGTGAGACAGACTTGGGGTGTGTCTGTGTTTTAGTCTTTAACAGAATACTCTTAAATGTCAGATTTCAGATCATATTCGTTTGAAGTACTGTAAAGCCTGGCTTATACTACGTATATAAGTCATATCGACGCAAAGACAATGCTGCCATTTTCAATGTGTAGTTCTGCGTTGATGTCATAGCAACAAGAGAGAGTATCTTAGGGAGATGTGAAAAATCGATTGTGTTTTTTAACCTTCCGGCTCCTGGATCTTCCGGTTTACAGTGAATGGCAACGATGATGTTGGTGGAGTTGGAACTGATCAATACTGAACAACAAAAGCGTATAATAAAAATGTTTGGTAAATGAAAGAGAACAAGGTGGTCCGTACTCCCTTTGAATGAGTTTAGGCAAATTACTGGAGAATTTGTCACACTCGTTCGACCAAAGAGGAAGCCGGACTATGAGATGCATTTCAGGTATTTCACGATGTCGGCAGATAGATTTTATGATCTTGTTCATCAACTGCAAACTCTCATCCAACACCAGACGACACACAGTTTACCTGTTGATGTTGCACAAAGGTTGGCAGTGACACTACGAACTTTAATTTGAGGTACAAGCCAGCTAGCTTCCAGCACAGTGTCGTCCATATTATCAGAAAGTGTTGTGGAAGGCACTGCAGTCAGAAGTTCTTCCCTGCCCTTCAACAGGCATGTGGGAAAACATAGCAGCTGATTTCTGCAGACTGTGGAGCTTCCCAAACTGTGTTTAGAGCACTAATGGGAGACAAGTACAGTTGAATCCGGTTAATTGGACCACTGGGTAATGGAACCAGCCGCTTATTTGGACCAAATCCTAAAGTACAAAAACAAATTCTATTATATACGTGTAACGTTATTCGCCTTTTTGGACAAAAAGTCCGCTTAATCGGACCAAAGAACGTGAGAGCGAATAAGAAATACATAATATCCGTGAAGAAACTCTTCGTCTCTGGCATAACTACCCGAAAACCCCAGAGTTTCTCCCCAGCCCTCTACTGCCACCTACAGGTCTTTGCCTAACAAAAAGAAAAGAAGCCACAAGCCACATCAAAAGCGCGTCAGATCACAGTGGATAAGCTTTTCAAACGACTGGAATTTAGTAAGAACTTGTTTTTTACAGTATTATGCTTCTCATGCTGAGTATCTATACATTGTATTGTAGATCGTTTCGAAAAACTTGTTTGCAAATGTATTTTTCAATGAACAAAGTTTGTAAGCAACAGTAGTTCTTGTTTGTACATTCGCTATACATTTATATTGCACAATAAAGGTTTAATAAACATTTAATATGTTATATAGCACTCCCTCAGACATTCATCAATAGCTAATAGAAGCACATGAGTAAGGGATTATATTATCCAACCCTTACCAAGTTACATTCACAAGTACCATTTAAAACTTTACTGTACAAAAATGAAGCCTCATGTTAACCATGTCCAGAAGCACCGCCCACTTATCTGGACTCTGAGGCATCTAAGATGGACCATCACTATGGAAAGTCAAAGAAAATGAGCAACCAGACTGTTATAAGTCCAAAAGCCAGGTTCTATCATGGTATAGGGTCGAGTCTGGACCCTTGGTAAAGGTCATTTACCCTTCTGTGATACAGCATTAATGTAGAAAAAAAAACAAGTTTTTAGAGCAACATAATCTGCCTTGAAGATGACATCTTTATCAGGAACGTCCATGCAAGACCACATGCTGCACACATTATAAAGGCACAGCTGTGGAAGAAGAGGGTATGGCTACTGGACTGGCCCATCTGCAGTACTGACCTATCCATAATAGAGTGTAAGTGCATATAATTTAGAAACGAAAAACTGTACAGTTCCACATCTTAAGACGTGTTTGCATGAAGAACAGAACAACCTGAAACATTAATTTACTCGGGATTATCTGTGATAAAATGGTTTTTAAGCACGGTGACGTAACTAATTTTGGAGTTACAGGTCTGAAATGTGAAATCTCTCAGGTTCAAACTGTCTGTCAAATAAATGTTTTTTATTTAAAACACTGTTTGTATTTATCTGCAGTTTTCCATACTGTCCCATCTTTTTCGGATTTGGGGTTGTGCAATAAATCATAATTTATTCATTTATTTAATCATAAAGGTTATCTGATGTATACGGGAGGGCCTTGAGGATGCACTGATGTTATATGTTATAGTCCCTGCAGAGTGTGGACTCTAAAGCATTTTACTCTAGTCTGTGTGTTTAACATACTTTAAATAGTACTCATTCTAAACCTCTCCCTAAAGAAGTGTGTACATAGTCCAGGAGCACGATCGTCATTGTATGTGGTAATTCGTTAACAAACAGCCAGAGATATGTATAGAAAATGTGGGGCACACTTGGTCGAACCACAGGCACGAAGTTTAGAGTTCACTCACAAATAAATATTTCCAAAAAAAACCCTGATGACACGATCAGTCAACTTCAAAAGACCTCTCAGTGTAACTGAATAACTAAAACAAGATCGTTAACCACGGTTAGAACACCATCTGCTTATATGTGGGTTTGTTCTAAGGTACTGGACTTTGGAGCAGAACGTCCAGGGTTCAAATCCCTCCTGTGCCAATCAGCCACTGTTGGTTTGGAACTCTGCAGTAATTGGGTTCAGCAGGGCATTGGTCTCACTCTCTGTAGATCCCACATTTAAAAACATGCGCGTTAGGTCAATAGACATTTCTGAAATGTACCAGTGTATGGGTGTGACGGATAGGTGCCCATCTTGCCCTTTGAGCCCAGGCCACCCAGAATTGGATTAGGTGGATGTGGAAACTTCCAATCTTACCCTAGTTGCTATCAAGCGTTATATCTCTTGTGCTGACCCTTGTACCACCAAGTTGGAATGTCTAAAGCCCACTTATGGTTCGTAAACTAGAGCTCACCTGGAGGAAAGGACACCTATCGTTTGTAACAAGCCCCGCCCACAGCGGGAGGGGCGTGTCCCAGTGTTAAACAGGCTGTGCACAGGTGAGTGTGGATCACAGCTGCAGGTGTTGGCCAAGTTTTAGCATCTACAGGGACAGGCATCGCGAGTTTCAGTCGAGAAGTTTAACTAAACCTGAAAAATAAGCCGCGTTTAAACAATCCGGATTTTATCTGCAGAAGGTTTGGAGAATCAGTAAGATGTTCAAGAAGAAAACTGCGAAGACCGCCGTGACCACCAGCACGACGAAAAAGTGAGTTTCTCCTCAAGTGGTTTGTCTCACATTAACCCAGTCTTCGTTTTTAATGGTAATGTTTTAAAAACAAATCCTTCTTTCGGTTCTTTGGCGTCTGTGCGCTGCATATCATTTGCGTTTTGATTTGGATGTGATTCCTGCCCCGCCCTTCTCCTTTAAACCGCTTTTAGCATTTTGTAGTATTACTAAGTTATTTTGTATAACTTTTCTAGTGTTCAATTTTATGCAAGCTTGCTGTGAAATTCATTATTCAGACCAGAAGTTTCTCTCAGACGAAGTTGTTTTGTATAATGTAGTGATGGGATAATGAGTCGGTTCTTAGATTCGATTATGAGTTTTAAATGATTCCACACCGACGACATTCACCGACGTCCTTACAACGTTACAAAGATTTTCACACCTACAATCTTATTGTTGTATTGTACACCTGACAGTTATTGTATTTTTTAAGCAAATATAAGGTCAATACAACGAACATACAGTTCGACATACTGTGGTTGTTTTATCGATCAGAACACGTTCACTAACACGAAGTCGATTCCTGATTCGCAGAGTCGAGCTTCACACTGCCTGTTTCACTGCGCGAGAGCGTTCAATTATCGGAAATAAAAAAAAAATAACGGTTTTAATCATAACGGCTGTTTGTTAGCTCTTGTTATCTGAATTTTGAATTAGAAGTTTAGGTCTGAATCATAAAACTTGAACATAAAATGACTGACATTCGATGTAAAATATATTTTAAACGCTTTAACTATGAGTTAAAAGTTAATTGCATTGTAAATGGGATATAAGTGAATAATTATGTAGCAATGCTGACAACATAAGCCTTTTAAGCATTATTTAGGCACACCGTATGACAAGCCATATGTTGTTTCAGTATTTTATAATACAATTCAAAAGTTCTGATTATAAGATAACTAGTGACAGAGGCGTTCCTTAATGACAAGGGCTGGGCGATTATGACGATATGAAAGCAGTATCGCAATACAATTGTAACATTACTTGTTTGGACCAACCCTTCTTGTCAATCAGTCTCCATTATTTCTTGTAGTAACACGATACATGGTTATAAAATAAAGTTTTACCTGTACTTAACATTCTTTGTTACACACTTGCACACTTACACATATGTTTACATTTAGTTATTTGGCAGATGTTTTTATCCAGAGCCCCTAACAAAGTGTGCAAACAGGAGCCATGAAGTAGCCATGGTGCAAGTACTAGATAATCTAGAAGTATTTTTTCAGGCACACTAGAAACTAATGCTTTAATAAATACTAAGACTTTCAGATTAGTTGTCAAAAATACATCAAATTGCACATGACGAACAACATATTATAAGTGCAAAGGGGAACTTATCCAACTGTTTAAAGAGGTAAGTCTTCAGACTTTTGTGGAAGGACGACTGACTCTGGGCAGTGTTCTTTAAACCAGAATAGTAATAGTAATAGGTTTGCTATTTGCATTAACAAAGGTTGGTAGATACCAGTCACCACACCCACATAACTGGCCTACATCAACATGACCTGTAAGGTTGTGTTGAATTTGATCTTGACAGTAAACGCATGAGTCACATTAATCCATTTCTCAGATTTGCTGTAGTCACAATTTCTTGACAGTTTGTAATAGTAAACACAACAATGCCTCGGACCATTGCACCGTATCTGAGTTAGGTATCTTTTGTAGGCTTTACATTTGGTCATACTGGAATCTTTTTTATTTCTGACTCATTCTTAGTAGGGAATTGTTGTTATTCTTGGTTCTGCATCATCGAGTGTTGGTGAGTGAGTGGTGAGATTGTAGAATGGGTTCTAGTTCTGTTCATTTAGATGTCCTTTAGCTGGGGGGGGCAACGTTTTGCATAAGACTACACACAATTCTCACGGAACACTCCACCCTAAACCAGCTGAAATCGCAAACCTCTAGATCACTATATCAGCAGACGGTGCAGTAACAGGGTTTATAGAGTCAGCTCTAGAAATATTGGCACCTTTTGTAAGAAATGGGTTCATTAGAATCGTCTCTGGGTCAGATCTGATACTAGGATCATTTGTGATGCTCTTGGGTATGGATACACACTAATCGGTTTGCTAATTAATTGACCTAAACACACAGGAGACAGTTTGTGTAGCTGCCTGGGTGGATTTCGTTTAGGCCATTAATGACTAATAAAAGCAGTCCTGTTCTTAAAAGGAGGTGGCCCACGCTGCTGTGCTTCATTTCGGCCGTGGCATCTCGTTCTAAAAGATTTCTAGGTGTGTGGTTGTTTCACATAAATGCCATTTCTATAGCTGAATGTTTGTCAGGGTGGGAAGAGGTGGAATCTGAATAATGTCCGCCTTCCCCGCCCGTGTCTTCATACCTTCCCAGCTTGCTGTACGAGTTTCAGAGCGCGAGGTGTTTCTTATTTTTAAAGAACTTGATTTTCTGGTCTCGAGTCTCTGAATCCTTTGAGAATTTCAAGTCTACACAAGCAAGCAGAGTTAAAATTTCTCATTGTAGCCTCGAGCCTTAGCGAAGCATGCTCTAATGTCATTGGTACGTCAAATGCATGCAGATTATTTAAATAAAGTTGGGTTTTTAGGTGGAATCTGAAGTGGAGTTAGGATAGTTTTGCCCCTTCGTGTTTGTCCTGGAAGGGTTTCAACTGAGGGGTGTGTGTCACGCTGTGTTTTGTTGTGTTCAAGCACAAACGAGTTCTATCCCACATGTGAATAAGATCAGTTGGACCTTTTTTCCTGCTGTGAGTCATCCCCAGCCGCAAAAATACAACCCATAATAATTTCCTTACGCTGCACAGCATTTTTGAGGACGTGCTCAGTGAGGATATGCTTTGAGTTTTGTTGGTGATCGTATTGGAAACAGATGTTTGGACTAACTGTTTAGCTCACAAGTCAAACGTTCAGCTGCCAATCGGAGGGAAACCCATTAAAGCTTTAGCTAAAGGGGTAATTATTTTCCTTGCTGATGGTATTATGTGGTGCCAGTCCCAAACTCCATGTTATATGGCCCAAGATTCAAACCCAGACCTTCAGTAACTGGCATTTCCAGCCTCTGACTTTTAACACAGAGAAAGAGTCAAATCTATAAGTGTAAATGATGGGTAGCATGGCACTGTGAAACTCTAAAATCACTAGAATGGTACAAAGTAACTATAATTGGTGCAGCATAACTATATCATTGGTAGGATGGCACAGGATATTTCTAACTGGCAGGATGACACAGGGTATCTGTATAATTGGTAGGGTGGTACCATTTCTTTTTATAATTGGTAGGCTGGTACAGGGTATCTGTGTAATTCTTAGGCTGGTACAGGGTATCTGTGTAATTCTTATGCTGGTACAGGGTATCTGTGTAATTCTTAGGCTGGTGCAGGGTATCTGTGTAATTCTTAGGCTGGTACAGGGTATCTGTGTAATTCTTAGGCTGGTACAGGATATCTGTGTAATTCTTAGGCTGGTACAGGGTATCTGTGTAATTCTTAGGCTGGTACAGGGTATCTGTGTAATTCTTAGGCTGGTACAGGGTATCTCTAATCGATAGGATGGCACAGTTTAGTTCTGTAATTATATTTATGCTATTATTTATTGTTGTATTTCTATGATGTATTGTGTGTGTGTGGGGGGGGGGGTACAGCATAAAAATAATTAGTTGTTTGGTACAATATATCTTGATACAGGGTAAACCTGTAATTAGAATTATATTTTTATAATTGCAGCTATAAGGGTAGAGTAATGACTCTATAATTGGTAGTTTGACCTTTGTTGACGCTATATAGCTCATGGACACTGTATGTGAATATGTTTTGTTGTTTACCCAACAAGTTTAGTATCTCGTTGAGCATTCTGTTCATTTTTTTTACCCTATGTTGGAAGCCCAGAATCTTTCTCACTCTCCATTCAGACAAGAAATCTGAGTCTAGCAATAATAAGCGTCTGTGACCTTTCCCTTTGATCTTTCACCAAATGCCAAAGAATTTTGAAGCAAAATCCCATAACGTGTAGTGATGAGAGGGGGGGTGTGATGTGGAAAGGAAAGTGATTAAAGTGATTAAATGGACCGCTTTTAATTTCACATGGGGACCATAGACAAAGCTGCGTATTAGGGAGGATTTTAAACCTGCCTTGTTGTAATATGGAAATAAGCCTCTGGCTCTGACAGTCACCATGGGTTGTGTTTCTGTTTATTTTTTTTTAACGTGCTAGTACACAGTGCCAATTTTCATAAATCCTTTTGACCAGAAATATTTCTGCTTTAATTGCAAGAACTGAACCCGGCTCCTCCTCAAAGTATTAAGACAACGCATCAAACCAGTCAGGCCTGTTTGATTTTGTGATGCCCACATCGCTCACTTTCCCCCGTCGCTGTAAAACCCCATGCAAATCCAGCATTTCTCCAATCCCAAATGTTACTCAGGTGCCCTGGTAAATTGTCCATGCACTACAGCCCTGCAGGAAAAGCCTGAGTTTTATGTCATCTTTATCGAGTTCGGTCTTGCAAGCTGCTGCTGTTTAATTCAGCAGATTTTAGCAACAGGCTGGTTAAGCTTACGTCCTCTAAGAAGGGTTGAGGTGGCCATGGCAAATCATTATTGGAAATTTGGGACAGCTAAGGCTGCAACTACACTGCTCACAAGAATTAGGGGATATTTCATTTAAAAATATACCCTAATTGTTGTGAGTAGTGTTTGAGCTTGGTTCCTTCTAATTCACTGAGTTTTACCTTTCCGCTGTCACTTCTGTCTAGACTCAACTTTATTTGGAGGATGAATTGGGGTTAGATCTGTAACTTTACATCTGGAAAAGGTGCATAACACATTTTTTATTGCTTTTATTTAAAGCTGTTTTATGCTAGTAGGGGTTGCTCGGACTCCAGTGCCCAGAACCCATAAGAGTGTTGTCCGTCAGTTAGGGCTCTTTGTATCGTCCAGTCTTTGATCTACCACTACTTTTGTTGGCATGAGTCTACACCTTTGTTCATCTTCAACTAAATGTAGAAGTCCATATTATCCCTACATCAATGTTCTTGGACCTTCAACCACAACTTCATGAGTTCCGTTAGTGCTGTTTCCTACAAAATATTGTAGTCGCAGTCTAGTCAAGAATCTGCACAGACTTGGAAAGAAAAAAGTTAACAGTTTTATTAGCATGACACACACTTTTATCGGGAGGAGAGTTAGGACCCTCCGAAATGGTCTGGGAGAAGGTATAAGGCCTTGGACTGGTACTAGAAATGCATTGAGGAGCGAAAACAGAATACGTAGTTACTATTGTAAGAGCACATCCATACGGAGTTTGGATGGTTTTACCGTGAGTAAAGCTGGTTTTCTTTTCTCTGTTCTCTTTTCTCAGGACACCTGCTGATCTGACCTCGCTGATCGAGAAGCTGCAGAGAAATGCAGACAAGGTGGAGAAGAACATCTTGGAGACGGAGCAGAACCTCAACAAGGTACATATGTTACTATCTTCTTTTTGCTGTCAGTAAATTTCTGTTTTAAGCAAACTATATTAAACTATTTTATGAATACAGGGACTCTTATGGTCTTAAGCTCAGTCTCTGGTTTCACTCAGTTCATGATGGGTTTCTCTTAAGATTCCATTCCTTCTGTGCTGTTTTCTCTCAGTTGAGGTTTTATTGGAGAGCTGCTGAACTATTGACCCTAAATATTTAAATTTAAGTCCCCACACTGCCTAGCTGACAATCTTGTGCCCTTAAGCAACGTCCATAGTGCCCGTAATTGCTTGCATTGTTCCCTGTTTTACTATTAAGTGTAAATCTGGCTTGATTTGGTATTCCCACTTTGAATGAAGCACAAGAATGCCATCAACATGGCTAGATAGTTCTGGATAAGGGTGTAGATCAAAATAAACTGAGTGTCTAACGTTTGTGCTCAGGACGTGGTCAAGATCAATGAGGGCAAGACGCCGCTCTATCAGGACACCACCAACAAGGCGATCCTGACATCCCTGGAGCTGTTGGAGGGTCTGGATGCGGACGCTGTCGAAGCCAAGCGCCTGCAGCACCCTCAGGCCGAGATGATTGAGAAAGAGTCAGTACAATTCCTTTTTCTTGAGAAATCTAAAGTAATGACCAGGTTCTAATCGAGGCATTTGCGTTGTCTTGTTCAGTATGAAGCAGCTGCGTGAGCGAGTGAAAAAGCTGAGGAACGACCACAACACCATTTACAACCTGAAACGCACCGAGGGGCGTCCCAGCATCAACTGGGAGAGGATGATCGATGAGAAACAGGTGGGTTTTGGTGCTCTCCTTTAGGACTATTTTATCCATGAATCTGCTAATTGTGTTTTTGTGTTTGCGTTTGTGCAGGCTAATCTGAGCAACAAAGGATTTGGACAGGACCTGCCCACTGTCGAGAATGAGGTGGAAGAACACAATATCTTCCACAGTGAAGTGGAGGCTTTGGCTCCTTACATCTCTCAGGGGGACAAGGTGAATTTTTTTATATATATAAAACAGCCTACATTCAGAGATCGGGCCGGGTTTGTGATTGATCGGACTCTCTGACCCGGCTGTGTTTGTGTTGCAGGATTACGTCGACAGCTTGCAGATGAAATATAACAAGCTCCTGGTAAAACTCCTTTTTCTTCTTTGTAATGGTTTAGTTGTTAGGGTTGAGTGTCTGTTCAATTTACCTGCTCTGTGGAGTAGAATCGGAGGTTAATCTGGGAAAAGACGTTCTGCTTCACGTTTGTTAACAGATTAATTGACTGTTTCAGACAAATAGAGAGCTGCTGAGCTTCTTAATGCATTCCCAGTGGTGCTGTTTTAACTTTAAACTAAAGGAATAGCTCATTCTTTAGTATCTGAAAAGTGTGTGTGTGTGTGCGCTCATTTGCTTTTTTAATATAAATATATATTTGTGTTCCTTTTTAAGTCGACCTCCACCGCCCGTCAGAAGCACCTGCTCAGTCTTAAAGATTACATGCAGCGCTGCACTAACGAGCTTTACTGGCTCGACCAGCAGGCCGAGGAGCGCATCATGTACGACTGGAGTGATGCCAACCTGGACTATCCGGCCCGCAAGAGGCAGTACGAGGTACGAGAGTCCGAACATGTCTCTAAATAATTACTGCTAGCTTTTACAAACAGTTAAACTATAACTTATTGTAATTTATTTGATATTGAGATCGAATATGTGGTTTAATCAACCCTCCCCAAGTGGTGAATAATAATAATAATAATAATAATAATATCTTTAGTGCTCATAAATATTATATCCCTAATTAAATATCAGCTATTTTTGTGAGGAGTATATTTATAAAGCATTTGGCATTTTAAGACACAAACTGCTTTATGTTCTGTATATTAAAGGCTTTTAGTAGACTATGGTGAATGAATAGTGGAAAATAAATTAAATTAATGAATTAATTAAAATGTAAAAACTATAAAATTTTAGAAATATGACAACTTGTATTACAAAAATGACACAAATATATACAAATATAAAACTAGAACAATATAAATATAGAAGCCACTCTAAAAAGATAAAATACACAACTTTAAACCTATTAAACCTAAAAAATACAGTAAAACTTTAAAATATTTAAAAAAAAGGGCAAAAATATAAACCAATAAAAATGTATTCATAATGAAACTATAGAAATATTATGGAAAATTATTTATGTATTAAAACATAGTGAGTTTACTGTAAACCTATAAAAAAAAAAACCTATATTACTAGACCAAAAAATAAATGTAAACATATTAAATAATATTTTTTAAAATATAAAAACCCTATAAACATAGCTATAAATTATAAAATTGTCTTTTAACAATTTTTATACTATTAACAATGTTGAAACGGTGTATAAAAATAAAACTGCCTTATGGGTATTGTAGTACTAGTAGAATTCGAAACGTAACCTGATAAAAAGTGACCTGTGAAAATGCTGATTATTTCCCTAGATTTTGTGATGAATATAAAATTTCAGTTTCTGTGCTTATTTAATTCTGTGGCTGTAGAACTTCCTCAGCAAGTGTCTGGAGTCTAAAGAGGGAACCATCACCAAGCTGAGTGAAGACGGTGAGAAGCTCATCAGTCAGGGTCACCCAGGAAGGAATGTCATAGAGGTACACACACACACACACACTCACACACAAACAGATGATGTAAGCCTGTTTGCTGAGTGTGTTTGCTGTTCAGGCTCACATGGATGCAGTGCATGCAGACTGGAAGGAGTATCTGAACCTGCTGATCTGTGAGGAGAATCATCTCAAGCACATGGACGAGTACCACAAGGTGAGCAGTGACTCCGTGTGCGCGCGCGCGAGTGTGCGTATGTGGACCTCTGAGGGTATACAACGTGTGTTTATCTCCCCCTTACAGTTCCAGAAGGAGGCCCGGGACACTCAGGACCTGCTGAAGAGAATGGACACTGAGATCAGCCAGAAGTATAACCCTGAGTTTAAGGACCAGTACCAGCTGGAGGGTTTACTGACTGACCTTAATGTAAATACAAACCCTACTTGCATTATATGTGTAGTGTTTCTACGGATAGCTAATCGGAGCATGTGTGTGTGTGTGTGTTCAGGACCAGGCGAAGGCGATGGATTACTTTGATGATCGCGTGAAGGCTCTGCAGAACCGCAGCCTTCAGGTCCTGCCCCTGACGTACCGCCGGACAGCACCGCAGAAGATCCTCCCCATCGAGGCCCTGTGTGACTTTGACACAGAGGAGGTGCGAAACAAGACGGATTTAAACCCACGCCCATCTGACCTGCTCCATTCCGTACCGGGCTAAGATTTTCTGTATGAACCTGCAGGGTCAGATCACCAGGGGAGAGCGCTACACTCTGCTGAGGAACAACACCCAGAAGTGGGACGTCAAGGATTCAACCGGACGCACCATGGCGGCACCCGGTGTATGTTTCATCATCCCGCCGACCGACCCCGAGTCTGTGTCCGCTGCTGAAAGGTGAGGTCACTATCTCACCTGCCTCACAGTTAGGACACTCCCACAATTATTTATAAGCAAACAGATGGCAGAGGTTCAGCCTGATGTGTATGTATTACATGATTATTACCAGAGGGAACAGGATTCAGATATAGCTAGAAATAATTTATATCTCCCCCCCTCTCTCTCTCAAGTACACACACACGTGTGTGTGTGTGTGTGTGTGTGTGTGTGTGTGTGTGTGTGTGTGTGTGTGTGTGTGTGTGTGTGTGTG
>JAUZST010000683.1:0-17088 GCA_034779995.1 Parotocinclus haroldoi
AGGAAGACCTGAGAGAGTGTGGGATTGATGTGAGAGAAGCATCAGTGTACTCAGGAGTCTGTACCCAGATCTTCAGACAGGAGTTTGGACTGCATCTGGGGAAGGTCTTCAGCTTTGTACATCTGAGTGTTCAGGAGTTTCTGGCTGCTTTATTTGTTTTTCTCACCTTCATCAATAAAAATCTAACAGAAGAACCGACCACTGATCTGTCTGGACTTTACAACCACAAAAACATGTCTGAGTTCCTGAAGAGTGCAGTGGACAAGACCTTACAGAGTGAGAATGGACACCTGGACCTTTTCCTCCGCTTCCTCCTGGGTCTCTCACTGGAGTCCAACCAGAAAATCTTACGAGGAATCCTACCACAGACAGGAAGTAGCTCTCACAGCAAAGAGGAAACAGTTCAGTACATCAAGCAGAAGATCAGGGAGAATCTCTCTCCAGAGAAATCCATCAATCTGTTCCACTGTCTGAATGAACTGAATGATCAAACTCTAGTACAGGAAGTACAGAATTACCTGAATACAGATCAATCCTTCTGTCTCAGTGGAGTCAGACTCTCTCCTGCTCAGTGGGCAGCTCTGGTGTTTGTGTTGTTGAACTCAGATCAGGAGCTGGATGAGTTTGATATGAGGAAATATGATGGATCAGAGGAATGTCTTCTGAATCTGCTGCCAGTGGTGAAAGCTTCCAGAAAAGCTGAGTAAGTATTTTCATTCAAAAATGTTCTTATATTTTATTTATTCTGTGTTTACATAATTTCAGGTGATTATACTGTAACTTAAATACTTTCCAGCAAACTTTATGGTAAACCTTAGTGTTGAAAGGTTACTTGTTTTTACTTTGGGAGTTGTGGGTTCTGGATGAGGTCCTGCAGCCACCAGGTTCAAACCGTATTAATTATTCACAGGTTTCTGTAAACGTACAAACGTTGGCTCGTGTACAAGGAGATCAATAATAAACAGATTCCCACCGGCCACTAAAAGCCACAATCATACGTTCTCTGTGAGCAGAAAAGAAACTGTAGAACATGCTTAGTAGATGTTAGAAGGGTTCCTCTTCCACTGATACAGAATAGGGCAACAGATCCCAAGGAGAGCAATGAGAAATATCTGTAAAGGGATTCATGGGTAGACTCATGCAGAAACCTTACACAGAGCAGTATTTTCTATTATTTGGTTTATTATCAGGTAATATAAAAAAGCCTGTCCAAATATCAATAACAAACAGTGCTACAGTCTCCAAATGGCCTAGGTACCAAGAAATCCTTGGTCACACCAGAGTTTGGGAATCTTAATTGGTTCCTCTCTGCCCAGATCATGCCATGCTGGGCTGATCCTTGTTCTTGTTGAGCCATGCCTCCTAGCCTCCAAATATCTAGCTGTCCTTTCAGGTCTACTGGCTCATTTAGCAGCTCATTATGTTATTGCTCTCAAATAATAATATAGGCTTTTTCTCCCAGGATGCACTGGTGTGATCTTACAGAGGAAAGCTGTAGAGCTCTGTCCTCAGTTCTCAGTTCAAACTCCTCCAGACTGAAACATCTGGATCTGAGTTATAATAATCTGCAGGATTCAGGAGTGATGCTGCTCTCTGCTGGACTGGAGAATAAACACTGTAACCTGGAGATATTGAGGTAAGATCTTATATACAGTTCAGTGGAGATAAACCACTGCTTCTTTTTCTGACTAATTTATTAGTTTTAATGAATGAAGCTACACAGCTGGATGTTCTACAGTAATCCTCCACTTTATTCTTTAATTCACTGTCTGTGTGTTATTGATATATAAGTATTAATAGATGATCTTTATTTCTCTGTAGGTTATCTGACTGCAGAATAACAAATAAAGGATTTAGTGATCTGGCTTCAGCTCTAAGATTAAATCCATCATCACACCTGAGAGAACTGGATCTGAACTACAATAATCCAGGAGATTCAGGAGTGAAGCTTCTGTCTGATCTACAGAAGGATCCAAACTGTAACCTGGAGAAATTACAGTGAGTTACTGGTTTATCATCCAGTTCTTTTTACCCCTTGATTATGTGGACTCCTTGCTTTTTATGATCCTAATATTACATTTTCTCTATTCCAGCATCGAACAAGAACAGGATGACGAGTAACAGCACACAGGAAGTGATTCCACCTGCTTTATGAACTGACCATCCTATCATTAGAAGGGATTTGGAAATTACCCTAACTGAAGAAACCAAAGTTTGACCTTGTCTTCTGTTCCAGGCAAAGAAAAAGCTGGCCGTGCAGCTAGGAAAACAGGAACTACAAATGGCGATATTAAACCTGTACTAAATACGTAAAAGACAGGTGGCAATCAGAATGGGACTCAAACTGCACCAGCAAGCTCTAAGTTTCTCTTACTAAAATTGATGGGACCAGGTGGTTTATACCAGATGATTGGACACACCAGACTAACACACTCATAATTAGTAAAGGACGTAGCAGCCCCGACCTGTACTACTGGTCATTTTCCCCTCTCTGTAAAGCCTTTATTAATAGAGTGTACTGTCTACAGTAAAAAGAGGCAACAATTTTTTCTAACACCGTTCATACAGGATATTTTAATACCATCAAAACAAAGAGACTGCTCAGTTTTCTGGTAATAACAGACCTGAAAAAACAAAAATGTAATTTAACACTCGACAGTTAGAACCTACCTGTGTGATGTCCTTTATTAGGGCTATTTTTTATTTGTTGTTTTCATGTTGGTTTAGGGTATAGCATTTTTTCCTGCACACTTGTAGATCAGCAATTAGGTTATTTATTTATGAATATTTCAATTATGATAGTGCAACTGTACATTTTCAGTAAACACAATTTAAATAAAATTTAAAGCTGAAAGAAAAGTAGGCATATGGATTTGGATTTTGAAAGCGTTTAGATCGTTCCCCCCCCCCCTAAATCATGTTCCACTGGTTTTGATTCTAAAAGAAAAATATTCTCCTTAAATTAAATTAAAAATGAACCTTACAGGTACTCCTTAACTGTATCCCAGGAGCCAGGTTGCTGGACGTTATAGGGTGCCTTAGACAGCACCCTAGATTTTGGGTTTGGACTTAAAGAGATAGGATTAGGGTTAAATATATTTGGTATATACACTTATATAATTACAGCTATAGTGCACTTAATATCCTAAATATATTTTGCCATAATTAGCAATGCTATATTACACTGTTCACAAACATTTGGGGATATTTCGAAATGAAAAGTGAAGCTCTGTGTGTTTAAGGCCTTTATATCAAATCAGGAATAACTAATTCTGAAAAAGAGCTGCTTTATGCTGGATTTAGATCGGATACTAGAGCAATAAAGCATAATATCTGTAGTACAGGAAGGTTTCTATTAAATCAAACAAAAATAGATTTACGAGATTATATCTATAATAATGTTCCCTAGCTAACATCTGCTAACTAAAACTAAATCTAATAAATCACAGTCTAATTCTCATTCACAACATGTGAGATGATTATTAATTACCATTTACATCATAATTAATTAATAAGTAAAAGAACCTTTATTAAAAGCCCAGTTCTAAGGGGGGAGATGAAGAAAAAGCTGCATGTGCCACATTCCAGTTAGGGGTAACACATTTCCTTGGATACACCAGGACAGATAACTATGAAGATCTGGTGGAGAATCTCCTTCATAATATGTAAATATAAAGAACTTTGGCTCTAACATGTTTATTAAATGACAGAACAGTCAGTGATGAGCATGGTGAGCCATTTTACCAGGATATTCAATTCAATTCAATTTTATTTCTATAGCGCTTTTTACAACGTAGCATTGTCTCAAAGCAGCTTTAAAATAATACAATTATCTAAAAGGCCAATTCCAAGTTGAGCAAGCCCAGGGCGACAGTGGAAAGGAAAAACTCCCTAAAATGGTAGGAAGAAACCCTGGGAGGACCAAGACTCAACAGGGGACCCATCCTCCATGGGCGGCCTAGATGTTAATTAAAGACGCAACTTATCTGTACTTATCTTATAAGTCATTCCTAAAACATCCTACAAAATGTTTTGTGTATTATTTATTGCTATCAGATGATGTGCATAAGCTAAAATATACTACAATGTACGACTGCAGTATCTGCTGTTCTTATTGTCATACACCATAGAAAAACAATAATATGGAAATAACATTCATGTGCCCTCATATTATAATTATGATAAGATTTGAAGGCAGCAAACATCAGTATTAAACCAAAACAGCTCAAGGCAGTCTCGTCCAGAAACTGTAAAATAGTACAACATCTGGAGAACTGCCACTGTCACGTCCACGGGCGGTTTCAGAAACCAGAACCACTTCTATTACTCTGGCACGATCATCTGAACTCTAATCATGTACTCATTGTGCACACCTGGGACTCGTTTACATCTCCTTATTTACTCTCTCCATGCATTGTTTTTTCGCAAAGTCTCGTGGTTGCTACCTCGCAGTTAGCTCCTCGTTACCTAGCTCCCTGTTTTATGTTTGTTTTTGTATTTTAGTTTATTACGTTCACTTACCGTTTAGACTTTGGTTTCCGTTCCCTGTCCATGTACCAGTCCTTGGACCTTGTTTGTGCCATGTACAGATCCTGGGATGCATACTGCCTGCCGTTTTTAAATAAATTCCTGATTGCAATTGTACGTTGTGTGTGTCTCCGCTACTCCCACTCCGCGTTACAGCCACAGCATGTAATGGTTCAAAGAAAAGCTGTTTCTTGGTGTGACCAATTGATATTTAGACTATTTGGCCAAATTTTATTCAAATTTCTTCACCTGTCTGTCTTGTATAATACAGCGTAATAGCAGCGATACTATATTGTCAGTTTTTAAACTTCATTTCTTTCACACAAAATGTAGCTTATCAAATTGTAGTTAATCCTTTAGCTAAGTTGCGCTGGTGCCTATATTGCCAGTAGACAACATATATTTCTTTGAACATTTCGGCTTATTAACAAGACTTTTTCAGTTTCTGATTCTTATGCGCTGCAGTACATTAACATGTGCATGAATATCAACATTGTGAGTCCAATCGATTTCGAACCGTCTACTATCTGTGCCCATCATCTCCGCACCAGTAAAGGTGAACTTGGCCTTCCGAGAAATCCCACGGAACAGCAGATAGCCTTACACCAGTCACTGAATTTCTCCTGAAAGAACACAGTATTAGTGATGACAGGAGGTCGAGAGAGAATGGAGTCGGGTGAGATTTGGATTGGGGAAAGGATGGGGGGTGGAGGGATGTATGTATTATGTGGCAGGCCATTGGTGTGACTGTCTGGTTGTTATCTCTTTCTCTGGGGGGTCTGCTTTTCTACTGTTCTCCTCTTATCTGAGCCACAAGCACTTCACCAATCCCCCCTTACAATTTCCCGGAATGTCCCACTGCAGTGAACTCTGGGAACTCTAGACTGTAAAGTTGGCTGTAGACAGCAGATTTCTTGGATTCTGGAAGCACCACAAAGCACAAAATGACACAAAATCATAAAATATATGTCGCAAAAGTTTGCAGTCTCTTGAGCATGAAACCATAGCCTAACAGTATGTGCTATTTTTTAGTGCACTTACTCACCGTAATTCTTTGTTATGTCGTGCAGGATCTCAGCAAGACAGAGAGCCTCCAAAAGGACAAAATGAAGTGCATAGGTCATCTATCAGTCACGGCGAGAGTGAGGATGATGAAGATTTTGAGGGACAACCAAGCGGATATGTGTATTTGTAAGATATTTTAGCAGTTATTAAATAAATTCTAGCATAGGAATGTCACTTCTGTATTCTATATATTTGATGTATTATTTGATTACCTTTCGGTTGAGCACTGTAAATAAAACATTATGTTACTGTAGTCTTTTTTATTGACTTTATATTAGTTATTTTTTGTTATATTTGAGCCATGGCCTAATAGGCTATATTAAATCAAAAAGAAAAGCATTGAAATGAACGAAAGAAAAAACAGTCTTGTGTATGTATTTGGGTGCTTCTAGTAAAATTCAATTTAGGCTAGTTTATCTTTTAAAAGAAAAGAAAGAAAGAATCTCTGATGGGAACAAACTTAAATAGGAACTGTATTCATACTTGCTTAAAATCAAGCTTGGAAACCATTAACCAAAAGATGGCAAGTTCACAAGTTTGAGTACCTTTATATGTGATCCACCAGTGTTTTGCAGTGTTAATGTTGTTAATAGTGTAGCATAACCTTGTTAATAGTGTTGGACATTTGTACCTTTTAAATTGGTTCCCATCAGAGGCTTAGTATGTAAAAACAACATAATATGTCATTTGGCTAGGAGTGCGCAAACTATTGTGTAAGACTGCCTATACCGATTAATTGGTCTTGATGCATTGGCAAAATACTATATACAGCATGGTAGCAATTTTTGCTCAGACAGCAATCATCTTATTCTGGGATTCACTATATGATCTTCTTCCTCTGCGTTCTGGTGGTGCTAAAATTATATATGGGTGGTTGTAGGCATTGTCCTGAATGCAGCCATATATGATTTAAACAGCAGCATTTTATATAGAAGTTATATACATATACTGAACGCCCCCAGGAACTATGTAAGCAATCATTATCCCCGTATTTGTCCACTCCAAGAGACTTGAGAAAAAAAAATCACTGAGGTTAAGTTGTTTGAAAGCTCCGGTATTAAGAGGCGTTTTACACTTAAGAAGTTGGTTTTGCTCGGTTTTCTGTTTCCCTCTCCCATATTGATTGATACTCAACTATCAATGCATAATAGAAAAGCACTCAGAACAAATGTGGGGTTATGGCCTTCCAGAGAGAGAGCAGACGAAGCTGTAGCCGAGCGCCATTATTGCCCCATAAAGGATCCCCGGGGACGGACACAGTCCTCATCAGCACACACCAAATACCCAATTAAAAAGGAAGACCTTTAAATTCCCCCCTCTTTCCTGTGCAGAAATCAATCAGAATTCAATCTGTTTTAGCCGGGATCCTGACAGTGCAGGTGATAGCTCACGAAAGCCCAGATAGGTGACAACGGCAAAACGGTGCAAGCCAAAGGGGTCTGGTGTTAGCTTTCATCACCACTGGCTCCTTGGGTGCTGTGGCTGTCTGACAGAGCGAGACGTACAGGGTGAGAAAGCAGCACTGCCCTTCTTAAATGCTTAGCTAAAGTTTCAGTGTGGCTTTTATTTTTAGTTTTATGTAGCAGGTGAGGGTTTCTTTGTGGACAACTGACAAAGTACCCAGGTAAATGATCTGACTTGAACCTTTAAAATAAACGCATCATTTAAAATAAGTGGGTCTCAGATTCATGTGCTGAAGAGGTTAATTGAAAATGAATGCCGGGCTAAAACGGAGTGCTCCTATTCTTACAATGAATAGAGAGAGATGAAAAAGGAGAGCGATAAATGGAGAGTGACTGTATGTCCACTATATGTGTGTGTGAGAGAGAGGGAAAGGGAGAGGTAGGGTGAGATTGTGGGTGGAGAGAAAAACAGAGGGGAAAAGAGCGAATGCAATTAAAAGATGATTCATTCTCACTTTCGTGTAACTGTATCTGTGAATATTAGAACGGACACACTTTCTCATGATAGTGTTTGGCTTGGTAAGCTCTCCCCTGGCCCTCTTTCTCAAGGCCGGCTTAATGATTCCTTCTCCGATGAGAGTGTGAGCTGATGTTGGTCTAAAAAGTGGAGTACTGCCAGAACTCCTGGGCTCCCTGGCCAGTAGCACCATGTGCAGGGGTCATTTAGGGTCAAAAGTCATGGACAGAAGCCTGCTAATTATGGAGATCTGAGTAAAATGCAGGGTTAGGTTACCTAAGCTCAACTTCATCAACTAGAAAAAAACTCTTGAAGAAATCAAAGTCACAGTTATTATATTTAGGATTCCAAGTTACTGTGAAAGAATGATCAAGAATGAGCAGACTAGGATAAACAAAACATGATATACAGGATGATGTGCAACCCAAATAAGAGCAAAATGGGACAGTATGTAATACAAAAAAACCACAGTATTTCTTACATTTACTTTGACTTGTATTACCCTGCAGACAGTATGTATGTGATACAGAATTTCATATTTTTGTCTTTTTGACTACGATGTCAACGATGCCATGCGATACAATGTTTAAGGTGTTATTCTGTCCCATTCTTCCTGCAAACACATTTTCAAGAGAACAACAACAGCGGATCATCGTTGTTGCATTCATTTCAAAATTCTCCACACATTCTCTTTTGAGGACTGGTCAGGACTGCAGGAATTCCAGTTCATTACTCATACTCTACTTCTGTATATTAACAAATTTAAGCTGACCAGTGAAAGCATGAAATATCTGGAGGTTATACTATTTGCAATTACTTGAAAGTTAAAGTAAATGTATAACATTGTTTTCATTTGCATTTTATGCTATTCTAACTTTTACATTATAACTCAATTAAGTATTGGCGGTCATGGTGCCCACCCGGTACCTCTGGTTGCAAGGGCAGGAACAACCTTAGACAAGGCAATAAGTCTGAATCCTCAAACACAATAACAATATGATCAAAAACAGTCAATTAAATTTGATCCTACAGAAATAAAGTAGGTAGGAGAACTGGTACTCCGTCCATGGTTGGTTCTCACATATGCCCAGTGATACCTGCTATGCTCTGGACAACCAAACTGGACTAAGCTGCCATTTTCAGTGAATGATTGGCTAGTCAATGGAAAATATACACCGGATACAAGGACAGAGATATTGAATGATAATCCTGGTTTAGATATTGCATTCAGTGTTTTTCAGAAAGCTAACGCTGATGAGAACAAAACAAACGAAAGTAGTTAACCTATGAGAAATAAAAACTAAACAAAATGATATCAGCCATGCTATATCAATGCCACCAATTAAACTGAAAGAGAATATGAACATTTCCAGAATAGTATCTTATATTAATACACAAGGTTAAAAGGTTTCTATGTGCATTTTTTACATTTTGTAGGTTTTAATATCTGTCATGCAGATACCTATTAGAATTTCTGACATAAAGCAACCAATGTATTTATGTTTACAGCATTTGGCAGACACCTTTATCCAGCACGACTTACAATTAATACAGTCTTACAATCCAAGCCATTGAGGGTTAAGGGTCTTACTCAGGGACCCTACTGTGTCAGAGGTGGGGTTTGAACCCTGGACCTTCTGGTTCATAATCCAGTACCTTAACCACTAGGGCACCACAGTCCCATTTGAAAGTGTCTATCCTTTCTGTTAAGGACTATAGAAAAGAAATCTCAATAAAAAGTCAAATGTATGTATTTTGTTGTTATAAATGTTGTCTTTATGGGCTGCCTTTTATATGGGATGCAGAGGAGGTTTTCAGGAGCCACAATATGAATACATTTTTCAGTGTAGTAAGTTTGATACTTTATGTATGACATAAAACAGCATATCTGCAACATACTGCTTACAAAACGTAAGGGATACTTCAACATTAAATGTCTCATAATGAAATATCCCCTAATTGTTGTGAGCAGTGTGCATCTTTTGACATAAATTAATTAGTTACTTTGCAATTACCACATTTGAGGAATGTGCTTGAAATAAGTGATGTTGTTTCTTCCCACATTTACTAACTGCCCAAGCAGTTAATAATAGACTGATAATATACATTTATTACAACTCCAAATCAGAAAAAGTTGGGAAGGTACAAATGGAAAATGAAAATATGAAAATATAAAAAATGGTGCTTTTTATACACGTACTTTCACTTTTATATTATTGTAGACAGTATGAACTGGGGATATTCAATGTTTTGTCTTTGTTTAATCAACATCCATTCTTACATTTCAGGCCTGAAATCTTGGCATCTCAACACATTTTTTGGACATTTGCAATTTAGGGCTAGTGTTAAGACAGAAATAATTATGTCATTTCAAACAGGTGATTTCAGTGATTATAATCGTGATTTGGTACAAAACCACTACCCAAGAAAGGTGTTTAGGTGCAAAGATGGGTAGGGGATCTCCAGTTTGTTCCATTCCTCAAACCAAAAATGGAAGAGATTTGCATATTTCAGTCCTAACATTTTTTTCATTTGACTTGTTGAAAACTGCAAGGATATCCCTGGAAAACATGTTGTATAGAAGGCAGCTAATATTATGCTTATTTTATGCTACGCTTATCTCATTTCCCATTTACTTTTCTGTATTAACACTGCTATTACAGAAGATAAAATTATATCTGCAGAGTAAAGTTTTAAGTGGCATATGCTAATGTAACTCTAGTGTAGTGCTTGATAAAGGTTTGCCAAATCAATCCACTGCCCATGCCGGCATTATATCAGCTGTTGTTGAATGATGATTCTTGATGCAGTGCTATATGAGGGATCTAACCCTTCAGTTTAGGTTTGTGGCTTTGCATTTTGTGAACTGAAATTACTTCAGATTCTTTTGCATTGTAAAGGAATCAATATGCAAATCCCTTCCAAACTTTCTTTGAGTAACATTGTTTTTAAAAAATATATTTCTGTAATTTTCTCATGCATTTGTTGAAAAACTTGAGATTCTCTGGCCATCTCTGCTCCTCAGAGACTGCCATGCAAATCAGGATTATAATCACCTGTTGACATCACCTGTTTGAATCATCATTATTTACTTTTTTTATCCCATTATTAGCTCTAAATTGTCCAGTCCCAACTTTTTTGAAGTGTTGCTGGTCTGAAATGTAAGAATGAATGTTTATTAACAAATGAAATTACTTTGACCAGAAGACCAAAAAAGTCTGCAGTGACGTCAAAGTACTTTGTACACTTTGGGGATGTATATTGAGATTTTTATATAATGACAACCAAATTAGACACACCAAATTTGATTTTAGAGACTGGAGCTAGTTTCGAGGCACATCCAACTCACTTCCGCCTACTCTAGTCTTTCATCAGGGGGTTTCTTTCCATATAACTGTTCCTGTTCCTGAGTCAGTAACTGTCTATCTATAAGGTGCACCTATAATGTAGAAGTGATAAAATGACCACCAAATGTTTATACACAGTGGGTAAGCTGAATACACTTGTTTCTATTACGCACGTGTAAATAGGCATGCATAGATGGAAATCAGGTTTCTTTGAAAGTGATATCACGGATTGAAATTGGGTTTTTTATCAATTCATTTAAATCCATTTATTTTTCTGTGTTACTTAACTGGGAAATTTGACAGTAGAACCATAAAGAATGAACCATCAAAATCCATAGTAGAACTGTGGAATAATTTATAGTCAGTTCATAATCAACTAAGTTTACAGTTGTACTATGAATGTTGACAGTTTAACCATGAAGTGGCCAAATTGTCATCAAAAATTAATAACAGAAATGTATGCCCAAACTGTAAAAGCAATTTACAGTTTTACTATATTTTTACACAGTGCATTTTTTTTTCCTGGGAGCATCCATTTCGAGTTTTTCATTTTCGCTTTTTTGTTAGGCTACTAACATACTTCTGAACGTTTATATGCACATATATCATATTTAAGCAACTTCATTCGATACCAATTACCTGTAGATGAAATATACGTGTTTGAGTTGCTTATTGCATTATTTAGTTCGATTGCTTTTCTCCGTAGAGAACCTGGAATTGGCTTTATTTCACATAAAATATGCTCGCTTTTTGGCCGTTAGGGGGCGTGCTGTGCTATGAGACTCGCTAGTATTCGCATGGATATTTTGATTCATTAAAGTGCCAGAGACTGAAATATGTCTCTTTATGTGTCTGTCTGTGTCGCTGAGTAATAAAGCAGCAGCGGATTGTGCAGCACAGCTGCGGATTATTGCGCTTCTCTCAGCTGGACGGCTTCTCTTTTCCGCCGCTACTAATTGACAAACAAGAAAATGAAAGGTTATTACTGTCCTCTCGTCTGAGGTGCAAATGATTTTAGGGCGCGCGGCGGGATGATGGAGTGTTTTGTTTACAGGAACCCTAATCGCTAAAGTCATAGCTCTATTAAACTTTTAACAGGAAAAACAGAAGATATAGCCATGGGCAAATATCGCTTTTAACACAGAGCAGCTTCATTATCGAGATAAAAGTTAATAACGTAGCAACTTAAACGCACACTGTAATCAAGGTGGCTTAATGTGCAACCTAGTTGGTAATAATAATAAATATAATAATATGTAATAACTGAATAATATTCTTTGAGTGTAGCAATACACACAATCATATATCATATGTATTATATTTTGTATATACGGCTCACAAAGATTAGGGTTTGAGATGAATGAAATATCCTCTACTATTTGTAAGCGGCGTTCATAGCCCTAATATAGATTAAAAAATAATATAAATGAATTGTAGCGCAAATTAATCTATATACAATAATAATGCAACAATATACGTGCAAAATACAAATAAAAAAAATATATTAGTAAATAATAAGTAATTCAATAAATGCACAAATTATTACCTTTCTGACAAATCTTTACATTGGGCAACAAATGTGGAACCTTTTTTCTCCACAAAATAAGAAAACAAATAGCTGATATTTCAAAATGAAGTACCCTTAATGAAACAGCCCCTAATTTTTGTTAGCATTGTATGTAACAAAGGATTTTTAGAGGCACAAACTCTTTATTAATCACTGTATAATTGTTGTTGTTGTTGTACTTCTTGCTATTATTATTAAGACAACAACAACAACGTTTTTTATTACAGTAATTTATTGCAACAGTAATTATTATTATTATGACTATTGTTATTATTATTATTTGAATTATTATTAGAGTTTGGACATATCCAATAATTTTGTTCAAATTACTATTAGAATTTGGACTATTGCTACTTCTGTAAAAAAAAAAATCATCATTGTCATGAATTAGTCAGTCAGTGTTAGTATTAACAAAAATAAAATTAGACAGAAACTGTCTTTTAGTTTTAAATTGAACCTGCCCCATGCTTGTGAGCTTATCTATTTCTTTCTTCAATGCCATTTTTTGCTAATCAGAAGCACAAACCTTTGGCCATGTGTACAAATAACCCATCAAACTTCCATTTGCACCACTGTACCATTTAAGAATGAAAACTCCTGTAGTCTTCTCCCTGGAGAGGGAGTCTTTCACTTAGCCTTTCCTGTGAAGGGCAGGATTTGATTACCAGGCTGATGCAGGTATTTCTGAGTCCTGTGTGTGCAGCTCAGGAATACCATTCTTGTCTTCTTCAGTGGCAGCTCAAATTGTTCACCATAATTTATGTCCTACCTGTTCCCATGCCAGCACAAACATTTAAAACTTTTTTTTTCATCTTGACATCTCTTATAAGTTAAAGCATGTGTGCAGTAGAAGTAGCTAAATTATTTCTGCATTCAAATCGTTAAGGCTCACAAGAAAAAGTTTTCTCTATTTAAATACAGGTGCTTCACCAATAAAACTGTGCATGTTTTTCATTTTTTATGATCTGTGCTTTGCAGTAATATTCTATATTCTTCAGTACAAATATTACAGAAAAGCACCAGTTTTCTTTTAGAATTCTTTCAGACGTTTGCAGTTTTTTAAAATTCATGTTCATATATCTCCATATGCAACTTCTAATCAGTCTAATCAAAGACTGTAACTCCATGCAGTCTTAACATTTACATGCATTTTGTTTGTGTCCCAAAACTTTTGTTCAGCAGTTTTAGTGTACGCTTTGTGTAGCTAAACATTCCAATCACAGCTTTATCATGGATAAAGTGCACATTTAATAAATCCCCAAGCAAAATACTAACAGATATCATGTTCATTATCACATTGCACCATCTAATGGCTCTCAATGCAAGTAGAATAACGGCTGACAGCACTCATAAAACCTCTTATCATCTCTGTTATCGACCTACAGTACTGTGCAAACAACAGCCGCTAGATTTGTTGTTTTAGCAATGGTATAATGAGCATATATTCATGTTGCTGATGATTTGACCCAAAAGTTAAAATCTGGACCCTTCAGTTAATAATACTCTTTTCCACTGATCTTCATTTATATGTTTGTGAACTTTAGAATATCTTAGCCTGTTCATCCTGTTCTACTTCTGGCAGATGCTGCTATTACTCAAGTGTAGGACGATGTCATGCTAAATACTTTCCACTGGAGAGAAGCTGTTTTTTTCCCCATTTTTTGTGTTTTAATATTTAATATTTACAGGGTCACTGTTGCAACACTGGAAATGTTTGCCTGCCAAACTTCCAATTACTCATGGCATTGGCCCTTATTTTTTGTTCTTTTGAACAGAATTGTCCCTGTCTTTTAATCATAATAATTGTTAATGTGTTGATAATTAATCAATTTTTTCTCACATTTGCATAAGCATAGTAATTAAGCAGAGGCACACAAGCACAAATGCCAGTACTCAAGACATGCGCTACTTATAGAATCTGTGATGAGATGGAACAGACTGTGAAATATTCTGCAAGAGCAGAAGAGGTCTGTACCATTGGTGATCTAAATTGTTTGAGCAAAAGACAGCCTTTTGTTATTTCATATTGCTTTTAAGAACTGTGTGCAATAACATTGCAAGAAATGACAAAAAAAACTGTACCAGAAAAGGAAGTGTGTACATTCATTTAAATGTGACAGCTTATTGAAATCCCCCAAGTACCAGTATTTAAAGGCAGCACTTTATACCATTTACGCACTTGACAGTCTGTTATTAAAATTACGCATGCGTTGCTTTACTCCATTGAAAGAGCATGGTAACTGACAGATATATTGATCTCTGGAGACAGGCGTAGGGTGGATGTATTGTGAGTATGTGTTTTTTTTTGTTGTTGTTTATTGTCTCTGTTTGATCTAAGGCAGCAGATGCTGCTGGTGTTGCCAGGCCCAGGAGCATCACTGGAGGTAACAGAGGTATGGTGACCATGGTGATGAGAATGGGATGCTGCAGCCTACGATATGTGCCTGTCAGTGAAGGAAGATGCCAAGGAGGAGGAGGGGTAACAAACCCACCTGCAACCCCTGTCAATGAGTTAATGAAGCAGTGGTTGTGCCCGACAAAGATCTTTTCAACAGCTTTCATGTTACCACAAATCTTTTTAGCTTTCTATTTTTATGACATCTGACAAAAGAGAGACAGAAACTCCACCTTGACGTTTGCTTGGTCTGCACCATCTCCAGTTTCTACAGATGATTGTGTCTGAAGCACCAGCACAGTTTGATCAGCGTATTCAGAAAAGGGTTGTACGCTTGGATTGATTTCAGCTCAGGAGGGGTGACAACGGCATGCTGACAAGATGAATAGAATCTGGAAGCAACTGCAGGTGATGAGGCCGAGGTTATAGATAAGCATGCAATACTGTGTCTGGCAGCAAGATCATGCACCAGTTTTATCACATGCATGTGGTAAAACTCGTATGAAGTTATATCTAAGTGAAATTCTAATATTATCAGTCAAAACTCTGACCTACTACTAAGAACGAATGATTGTTTATCACATAGCAAGGGAAATTACGGTACTTCATTCAAGCAGTAGTCATTGTTCCCATCAAATTTAATGATCTCCAGTTCCCATTTGCAAACAATTAAAACCATCCTGATTGGTGCCATTCCACATTTGGGTTTCAATAGCGCAGCATTCGCCTCTTCACCAGCTGTCATATTTTTACAGCTTAATAACAGAAGGTAGCATCTGTAGGGAGGCTGTGGGTTATAAGGCATAAAGGTGAATTTGTTCTGCTCTCACCATAACAGGACCTGGAGGGGACATCATCGCTTTACAAACATCACCACTGATAACATGCTGCTGGCAGTTAACAGACAATTTGGAGGATCGCAGCGATACAAAATACAGCAATGAGCATGCCTCTGATCACGACCTGGTCCCAGGGTATTATGAGTAAAAAACAGGTTTGTGGAACATTAGAGCACTTTGTGACAGTCTACGGTAGCATCCAGACACTGCATGTCAGTGACATCATAACACATTGCTTCCAAGCTGAGCAAAGGATAGGGGAGCTCGCAAGCCCTAGTGTCATCTTTACAAGGGAAAGTGATCTAACGGAGGGAGCACCAGGGTTGGAGGGGAAAGCTAGACTCAATGTGATTATCATTGGAAAAAAGAAATGAAGACAATGGACGTTTAATGCACAAATGCAGGAAAAAGTGATATTTTATTACAGCAAAAAGGCTTTCAAAAATTACAGGAAAAAGCAGGAAAATGTGTCTGCTATGGATGGCACTAAAACCCAGTTTAACAGGGTCATAATTCACTTAGTCCTGATATGTCCCGTCATTCACACACTCAAATGTGCTGCCCTGAGCCCTCACTCCATTCTCAGAAAGTACACTTTTGACAAAAAAGCACTTTGTTGCTATTAATGTGGTGTTTCAAAGAGGAGTAAGAGCAAAAAAATTGGTGCTTCAAATTTCATTTTTTGATGTCCCATTCAATTGATTAGCTTATACACTGAAAAACGACCATGTTTCCTTTCAAAGATGGAAGGGCCTTTTGTTACATGTACTATGCAATGGAGCATAATTAGATAACTGAGGCTACATTAAAGATGATTTATGCCAAAGATTAGATCCATGGAGATTGTTCTCTGCCAATGGGTTCTCATATGTCTTTGAGAAAATATGAGATGTCTGGCATACAGACCTCCAGAAAAAACTTTTTTAGAGCTGCATAAAAGAAGCATTAATTATTTTAAAAGCATCATTTTATATCAGTTAAAATGTTGACATGCTATCGAAACCACCTATCTGTTTAAAAATACTGACAGCTTAGGTTTAAACTGAATAATGAATATCTCCATATTAAAAATCAATTTTATATTACAGCTATGGAATCTTCACAGCAGGCTGACCATGAATAAATGTGAACATATTATTTGATTTTCTACTACTTTCTTGCCATCAAAACAAAAGGAAACTTAATGACAAAATATTTGGTACATTGATATAATATTTAACAGTTATATTCATGCAAAAGTTTATATATATATATATGTACTGCTCACAAAAATAGGGGATACTCCCTATATAATAATATTAATATTAATCGCATAATGAACTCTCTCTCTCTCTCTCTCTCTCTCTCTCTCTCTCTCTCTCTCTCTGTCTCTAAAAATAAATATATCTGTCTCTATAATTAATATAATCTCCACAATTTATATATATA
>JAUZST010000685.1:0-12244 GCA_034779995.1 Parotocinclus haroldoi
GACCCTCAAATATTCCCTTTGAATTCCAGGTTGTGAGGTAACAAAATGTGAAAAATGTAAAGGGGGGTGAATACTTTGGCAAGGCACTGTATATACAGCAGTGTATCTTCTGTATAGCAGTGAAAACAGTAGAATGTACAGGGAGAATAATAGTATAATAGAATAATAATACAATAATCTTAAATCTAACAGAACAAGAAAAGAAAGACATCCATTATCTTATTATATTAAAAGATCATTAAGTACCCTAATTAATGCTGTTTCAAAACTATGATGAGGCCTGAATCCTGACTATAGTTACTTTGGAGGTAACTACAGAGCTGCTGATAGACAACTTTTTCTAAGATTGTTTAGATGAAAGGTAGATTTGAAATTGGTCTGTAATTAGACTGCATACAAGGGTCAAGATTGGCTATTCAATTGGTGGTTTATCTACAGCACATTTAAAGGATTTTGGCAAATAAGTAAAGGTACAGGATAAATTCAAAATACTAAGTAGTGATTCTATAATACTAGCTATTATGTATTTTTGTAAATATGTAGAGATCAGATCTAATAAACTGTAAACTGTTACTGATGATCTGATCAGTGAGGACAATTCAGTATTAGTAATTGGGATAAAAGATTATAGTTCTGATTTACAGCTAATTAAACAGATATCTACATTAGTGCTGTATCTGTAAGGTTGCTGAATAAATGGGTGATGGGATGAGCATTGAGTTTATGCCTAAAGTTTTCTATCTTACCGTTAAAGAAAGTAATTATTGTTAAAATCATGCTGAACTTCAGAGTCACTTTCTGTGATGTTTTTAGTTAATTGGTAAGGACCTGTTTATAGTCTGCCATGTTATCCCTCCTAGCAATATTATACCAGGGTGCTAGCCATTTTTCTTTAATACATTTGAAATTAGCAGGAGCAACTATATCCAGGGTTAAGTGAAATACACATTTTAATTGGTTGTTTGCAAGCTTAATATGTTTGGGCTTCATAGGTATATTAAACAATAAGTCTGGAAGGTTGTTAATAATCACAGCTGGTGTATCATAAGTAGTAGCGTGCTTGGTGTGATAAAGAGAGTAGTTGAATTTTATTTGATACATATAGCTTAAAGACATCTGCAGCATGTGGTTTTGCATGTTTGAAAAATCTCTCTTTAAGGTACAATGTTTAAAAATTTCTGGATGTTCCTGGATGCTGATTTTTCTTCCAAATCAGGATTACAGTCACCTGTTTGAAATCACATCATTCTTTTTTTTTTAACTAGGTCTTAATTGCTCATGTCCTAACTATTTTTGGAATTTGTTGCAGGTTTGACATGCAGGAATGGATGTTTATTAACAAATACAATTAAGTTGACCATACAAAACATCTTCCAGTTTTTTTTCTTGGAAACTTGTAAAGCTTGGAACTTTGTATTGTGTATTGAGCTTTGTCTACCATCTAACTGGCCAGAATGGCTGAGTCCTTGAAAAGCTTCTAAATACTTGCAGCTGTGTATCTTCCACAAGTCTGTCCATACAAAGGCATTTCTATTTTTCAGCTGTGGTGAAAACTGCTGAGAACTGGGGAAAGGTCAAGTTCTCAGAAACATATTACTCTTTCAGAATGTACATTTTATCTTTCAAATTTGCTTTCAATATTTGCAATATGCTTTCATTAAAAAAAAGAATCAATCCTAATACATATAGTTTTTGTAAACAGTAGACTTACTACAATCATTTACAGTCCCAATTCCAGTGAAGTTTGTAATGTTGTGTAATGTTGTGCAAAACATAAATAAAAACAGAATATGATTTTCATTTCAACCCATATTCATCTGAATACACTACAAAGACAAGATATTTAAACTTTATTGGGGTTTTTTTTGCAAATATTCACTCATTTTGTAAGCTGATGCTTGCAACACGTTCCAAAAAATTTGGAACAGGGGCAACAAAAGGCTGGAATCCTCAAAAAACGCCTGTTTAGAAAAAAAAATGATTGGGTATAAAGGGAGCATCTCCAAAATGCTCAGTTCTTCACAAGCAAGGATGGGGTGAGGTTCACCACAACAACTATATGAGCAAATAGTCCAACAGTTTAAAAATAACATTTTTCATTTGGCAATTGCAAGGAATTTCCTCATCTACAGTCCATAATTTCATCAAAAGATTCAGAGAATCTAGAGAAATCTCTGAAAGCAAGAGGCAAGCCCGAAAACCTACATTGAATGCCCATAACCCGTGATCCCTCAGGCAGCACTGCATCATTCTGTAATGGGATTTACCACATGGGCTCAGGAACACTACAGAAAACCACTGTCACTGAACAGAGGTCATCTCTCCATCTACAAGTGCAAGTGCAAGCCAAATATCAGCAACACCCAGAAACACCGCCAGCTTCTCTGGGCCCGAGCTCATCTGAGATGGACTGACGCAAAGTGGAAACGTGTCCTGTAGTTTACATTTCAAATTGTTTTTGGAAAACATGGATGTTGTGTGCTCCAGACCAAAGAGGAAAAGGACTGTCTGGATTGTTATCAGTGCTAAAGTTTAAAAGCCAGCATCTCTGATGGTATGGGGGTGTGTTAGTGCACATGGCATAGGTAATTTGCAAATCTGTAAAGGCATCATTAATGCTGAAAGGTTCATACAGGTTTTGGAGCAACATATGCTGCCATCTAAACAACGTCTTTTTGAGGGACGTTGTTACTGTTTATCTCATAAAAAACAATGCCAAGTCACATTCTGCATGGATACAACAATGTGCCTTCATAGTAAAAGAGTGTGGGTACTAGACTGGTCTGCCTGCAGTCCAGACCTGTCTCCCATTAAAATTGTGTGGTTTATTATGAAGCACAATATATGACAACAGAGACCCTGGACTGCTGAGCAACTGAAGTTATACATCAAGCAAAAATGGGAAATAATTCCACCTACTAAGCTTCAAAGCAATTAGTGTCCTCAGTTCCCAAATGCTTATTGAGTGTTGTTAAAAGGGAAGATGAGTTGATGTAACACAGTGGTAAACATGCCCTTGTCCCAACTTTTTTGGGAATGTGTTGCAGGCATCAAATTCAAAATGAGTGAATATTTGCAAAAAACTTAAGTTTATCCGTTTATGTTTAAGCTTGTCTTTGTAGTGTATTCAATTGAATATGGATTGAAAAGGATTTGCAAATCATCCTATTCATTGTTATTTACATCCCAACTTCATTTGCTGTGCAATACTTCATTAATCTAATCATTTAGAAACATTTTCCACACACCAACTAACACACACCAACAAAAAGATTTAAAGCAAATATAGAGTAATTGCTTTACAGTGGAAATAAGCTTTCTGATTACTACACCAGCTGTTTTTCAGGGAACAATAATTAACTGTCTGTGTAGCCTGTTATCATAGACTAGCAGAGATATAGTGGTTCTTTAACACAGTATGCCACACACATCCAAGTCCCCCATCTTCTCAAGGACATGGAAACAGTAGAGCTATTTTGGCAGTCTGTTTCCTTCAGGAACGCAGAAGTCTAGTATAAAACTACTGTCCATTGTTGAACCTCCCCTAAACAAGGATTTGACACCGGTGCGACTAAAGATGCAGTTTTGGTTGTTTTTCTTTCTGCCTGTGACTGTGGTAACAGGTCCACTTAATACACCAGAGAGAGTGCTTAACCTGAGTGAGGACATCATTCAAGTCCAGCCACATCCAGGTTAGTCATTGCCCTGATATGTCATGTTTTCTGTAGAAATAAATTTAAATTCAAATTCAACATGGCATAACATTCCTTAATTTAAAATTTAACATTTTGTCTGGAGGAGATCTTATATATATATGATCTTATTTGAGTCTTGAGTATTGATGGTTTTAATTTGTTGTGTGCCTTTTTACAGAGCAAAACAGCAGTAAAATAGAAACAGTAAATACAACTGATGTGCTTAATGAATGGTCTTCTACTTCTGGTCATCTTATGGAAGAAGTCCCATGTATTCACCAACAGCTTCAACTTAATGTTCTACGTGATATCCTCCTGTCTTTGTATGATCATTGGAGTCAAAAGAGGGAGCTAGGAAAGGTGGCATTAGCTCAGCTTGGAATTTGTTCACATTCTGAGAGTGCACAGTATTCCCAGTTCTCATCATTATTCCTGTTTGGTCAGACTGTGCTTACAGAAATTAATAACCCCGGATGTTTGCACATTCAAAAAGGTACCAGTGCTGTGCAGATCAACATAAAGTTTTTTAAACTTATACATTTTGTTATTAGTAGTGATGTTTTATCATTCCATTTTTAGAGCATTGGGAATTCCAAGAGGATGGAATATTTAAAACTACCCTTCGATTCACAAAACCAATCAAGTGTGAACACCAAAACACAATGGCTTCCATTATACTCATATTTTTTGTGGACTACAGCAATACAGAAGAACTGATTATATCATTTAGCAGTCACATTCTTCAGCCAAACAAGCAGGTTACATTGAGGCTGCTACTGCTATTACTACTATCAAGCTACTAATATAGTAATACCTTTTTAATAAAGGTATTCATATATTAGTATATGCCTCATTATAAATTTGCTAACTTTTTGTTATATAATAATGAAGTCAATAAATGCATTTTCCTGTCTCCCAGACAGTTTGTGTTTCCAAGGGTACTCATTTCCTGGTTCTGACAGGTGTCCAGCCAGAGAGTTTCAATCAAGGGCATCTGAAACTAATGATTTTAGTTGAGACTCAGACTGAAGGTAGAGCAAGCAGATGTAGTTTGTGTTTGGGGTAAAGGTTTTCTGAAGGTAAATATATTTTGTTGTCCATACTGTTTTAGGTAAAAAAATAGGCTTGTCTGAAATACAGGCAATCATGGAAAGGAGGGACCTTTACAACATTACACTGAATCCAGTGTTTCTTTTCTTTACCCCGAGAATTGATAGTAAGAATGTGCTGCATTCAAATGGGTATGTATTATTTTTGCACAAATTATAGTTTTAAACTGTGACAATGTTTTAACTTAAACCCTTTAGAGCTTTTTATGATTCGACACTCATCTAGCTCTCTGCTCGTTCCAGCACATTCCTCTTCCTGTGTGAATTACAGAAATTCTTGAATGAAGTCCTCCCTCACAGAAATCCATCAGTGTCACAAAACGAGGTTGCCACAGTCAGGCCTGATGTGCTACATTCTCTGCCACCTCTAATTCTTGGAGAATCAACAAGTGAGTCCCTTCTTCAAGAACTCGTAAACTCCTCAGGTCCAACTGTATTCTTTTTTCCTTATGGAAGTCAGGGACTGAGAACCCACAGAGTGGAACTGGCCCTAAAGCCACCCTTGCTCTCTGTACTGAAAATGCGGCTAGATGAAGCTTTAGCCCAAGTGCAAATGGAAGAAGCTGGACGCAATCTCATGGATAAGCTTCAAATTCTTAGTGTACTGAGTACACTTCCTAAAGATGGAGAAGGATGGACAGGTGATTTTTCCCTTTGTTTTGCTATGAATTGTTACAAATAATCACATTAAAGGTTATATTTGTGAACAGAACATATATGTTACAACATATGATTGTCCTATCTAAAGGTTTGGACAATCCACATGAGGTCCAGTACAGAGCTGTTTTGCTACTAAAGGCTTTACAGGCTGTCTTGAATGCCTGGGCAATAGAGAGAGTCCAACGGGCAACCAGAGCTGACCAGGAAAGCTCCACAAGGCCTAGTGAATGTCACCTTCAGAGCTTCACTGTGTCTCTGCATAAGTTCTTGCTACAACCTGAAACAGCCAACATTAATAACTGCGAAGGCATATGTGGTTTCCCATTGAGGAATGGCAATAACCATGCCATCTTGTTGAACAGCTACCTCCAGAGTGGGCTCCCTTTGAATCGCACTCTCTGCTGTGTGCCCGTGGAATATGATGACCTGTGTGTCATTGAACTTAACAGTGATTCCACAGTCATCTCTTACAAGACAAACATGGTAGCAAAGGAGTGTGGATGTCGCTGACAGTATCATACATACATATATAATATAATTGTTGACACCCCTGAAATTTTTCCAGAAAATGATTTATTTATCCCAGAAATATATTGCAATTACTCGTTGCTGCTCACTTCAGAACGTTCCAGTGCTTTGTTTCAATTTCAGGGGGCTTTTTGAGGTATGTTTCGGGTCATTGTCCTGCTGGAAGACCCCAGGTCCTAGGACCTAGGTCAAAGAACTTAAGGCTGCTTATCCACCATGCGGACTATCCTGCATTGTAACCTTTCATCAATTTTTCTCTTCCATACATGTCCAGGTAGAGTAGATACAGTGTCATGGGCTGTAAACGTCTTGATTATGTTGCACACTGTGGAGAAAGGAACATCAAGATTTCTGGAGATGGACAATCTCTTGGAATTGTTGATATTTGTCCACAATTTTGGTTCTCTAGTCCTCAGACAGTTCTCTTCTCCTATTTCTGTTCTCCCTGCTTAGTGTGGCACACACAGACACATAATGCAAATATTAAGTCAACTTCTCTCCTGGTTTCAGGTATGATTTTTATATTGCCCACACCTGTTACTTGCCCGAGGTGAGTTTAAATGAGCATCATGTGCTTGAAACAAAGGTATTTACCCACAATTCTTGTGCCAACAATTTTGTCTGGCCCAGTTTTGCATGAAATTATTTGATGTTTGGCTTTGTGGGGTTGAGGTGGTGTTAGGTGTTCTTCCAATACACACAAATGAAATACACATGTGTATAACAAAATGTGTAATTGCAATACATTTCTGAGATAACTACCTAATTTTCTTCAAATAATTTCAGAAGGACCAACAATTTCGGCCATGACTGTACATGCATCATATCATGTATTTCATTTTTTTGCAAGTATACATGCCTAAAACACATAGTTTAATACAATATGAAATTATTGCTATACTGTCTTTCAAACATGACTTGATGTCAGTCATAGCTAATGAGTCTTCTATATTTATATCCACTATGTTGGCTAAATTTGTTAAAAAAGGGATCAATACCTTGTCAGCAATGTACATTTATTTGTTTATTTCAGTAAGTGGTACCATTATTAAATAGGGAGTTATTTGAGAATGTTGAAGGTTGTGAGATTTCTGTGACAAATAACAATGTATTTGAACCTTACACACTCACTGCACATGTACAGTGGGGAAAATAAGTATTTGACACAAGTTTTCCTACTTACAAAGATTGGAGAGCTCTGAAATTTTTATAGTAGATACACTTTAAGTGTAAGAAACAACATGAGAAAAGAAATCGCATTGTATTTTTTTATTTTGAAATTATTTGCATTCGCATAATATAAGTATTTGATACAATAGAATAACAGAACTTAATATTTGGTACTGAATTAAAAAACAGAGGTCAAACATTTCCTGTAGTTCTTGACCAAGTTTGCACACACTGCAGCAGGGATTTTAGCCCACTTCATACAGATCTTCTCCAGATCATTCAGGTATCAGGGCTGTCACTGGGCAACACTGAGTTCAAATTATGAAGTGCAAAATATGGCAAGACCCTGAACAGACCCTGAACTGTTGAGCAAAAATAGAAAAAAATTCCACCTACAAAGCTTCAACAATTAGTGTCCTCAGTTCCCAAACACTTATTGAGGGTTGTTAAAAGAAAAATGAGCAAATATTTGCAAAAACCAATATTTATGTTTTACACAATGTCCCAACTTCATTGGATTTGGGTTATATTGGGTTCAGGTATGGAGACTGGCTAGTCCACTCCAGAATTTTGAAATGCTTCTTACAGAGGGACTCCTTAGTTGCCCTGGTTGTGTGTTTCAAGTCATTTTCATGTTGGACAACCCTGTCACAACCCATCCTAAATGTTCTTACTGAGGGAAGGAGGTTGTTGGGCAAAATCTTGCGATACATGACCCCATCCATCCTCGCTTCAGTATGGTGTAGTCATCCTATCCCCTTTCCAGAAAAGCACCCCCAAAATCTCCATTTTGTTTGATCTGACCACATGACCTTCTCTCATGGCTCCTTATTGGCAAACTTCAAATGGACCTGGACATGCATGCCTTGTAGGATTTTAATCCATACCAGTGTAGTGTTTTACTAATGGTCATCTTTGAGACTGTAGTCCCAGCTCTCTTCAGTTAATTGACCAGGTCCTGCTGTGTAGTTCTGGGCTGATTCCTAACCTTTCTTAGAATCATCTTTACCCCACGAGATGACATGGAGACCCAGACTGAGAAACAGTGACAGTCATCTTGTGTTTCTTCCATTTAATAATAATTAGACCAACATTTGTTGCCTTCTCACCAAGCTGTTGTTTATTGTCCTGTAGCTTTGTGCAGGTCTACAATTTAGTCCCTGCTGTCCTTAGACAGCTCTTTGGCCTTTGACATGGTGGAGAGGTTGGAGTGTGATTGAGTGAGTGGACAGTAGGGCTGCCACAACTGGTCAACGTAGTCATATTTTCAGTCAATGCATCGGTTTTGTTTTTCTTCTTTTTATGTTTATTCATGTTCCCTATTGATTTCTAAAATGTGTCTGTTCAAAGAAATGCATGACATCTTGAGTGAGTCTTCAGTCAAAATGGCGGCTACAGCGGAGCCAAAGACAATTAGTAAAGAGCTTCACAAAAGTTTTCAAAGACTGTAAAAGACGTCCAAAGCATGATTCTACTTTAAATTGGCTGAAGTCAAAAAGGTTATTTGTACACATGGCATATCATGGCAGAACCAGCACGATGCACCTTAAACAGAAACCCACGGGTGCTCTTCTGGAAGATAGGCCACCAGAAAAGGCAAAGCCACTGTAAGTATTTCTATTCATGCATTACCATTAATAGGGGAAGTCAGAATTAGAATTTTCATTAAATAATTATCTATTTCAGTAAATGTTTAGATTCAATCCTGGGCTTATTCTGTGTCCTTGTCTGTTATTTTCGCTGTTATTTTAAGCACATTTTATTGTGTATGGAATGTCATACACAGAAAATAAAGTTTTAATACATTTGATAAATATAATTTAATGGTTAATAATAATAATTATTATTATTATTATTATAATACAAACTAATAAATAATTCCAAAATAGTTGGGACAAAGTACAAACTGTAAATAATAATGGAATGCAATGATGTGGAAGTTTCAAAATTCCATATTTTATTCAGAATAGAACAGTGATGGCATATCAAATGTTTAAACTAAGAAGATGTATCATTTAAAGAGAAAAATTAGGTGAATTTAAATTTCGTGACAACAACTTATCAAAAAAGTTGGGACAAGGCCATGTTTACCACTGTGAGACTGTATCCCCTTTTCTCTTTACAACAGTCTGTAAACGTCTGAGGACTGTTAAGACAAGTTTCTCAAGCTAAGAGATAGGAATGTTAACCCATTCTTGTCTAATGTAGGATTCTGGTTGACTCAACTGCCTTAGGTCTTTTTTGTCGTATCTTTTGTTTTATGATATGCCAATGTTTTATATGGGTAAGAGATCTGGACTGCAGCCTGGCCAGTTCAGTACCTGGACCCTTCTTATATGCAGCCATGATGCTGTAATTGATGCAGTATGTGGTTTGGCATTGTCATGTTGGAAAATGCACAGTCTTTCTTAAAAGAGACGTCATCTGGATGGGCATCCCTGATTTCCATAAAGAACTTCAAATTTTGATTTGTCTGACAAAATAACAGTTTTCCACTTTGCCACAGTTAATTTTAAATGAGACTTGGCCCAGAGAAGACGTCTGCGCCTCTGGATCTTGGTTAGATACGGCATCTTCTTTGAACTATAGAGTTTTAGCTAGCAACAGCGGATGGCACGGTGAATTGTGTTCACGGATAATGCTCTCTGGCCCATTTCGTGATTTCCCATACAGAAGCATGCCTGTATGTGATGCAGTGCCATCTAAGGGCCCGAAGTTCATGGGTACCCAGCATGGTTTTGTCTTTGAATCTCACGCACAGAGATTTTTCCAGATTCTCTGAATCTTATTATGATATTATGCACTGTAGATGATGATATGGTCAAACTCTGCAATTTTACACTGTTGAACTCCTTTCTGATATCGCTCCACTGTTTGTTGGTGCAGAATTAGGGGGATCCTATTATTTGTGATCCTATGCCAGTTGGCCTAATGAGTTGCAATTTTGTCTGCCAGCTATTCCTTTTTTGTACCTTTATCTTTTCCAGCCTCTTATTGCCCAGTCCCAACTTTTTTATAATGTGTTGATGTCACCAAATTTCAAATGAGCCAATATTTAGCATGAAATTTCAAAATGGCCAGAGGCCAGAATTGTCTCAGAAATCGATTGCCGAAAATCAGATTTGCAATATCTAATTTGTTGTTCATCACAGGTAACACTACTCAAAACTTATATTGATATTTGAGGGTGGCCAGTCTGACCAAATAAGAAAGTGACCAATCTGAAGACTAAACTCCTGCTTCACCTCCACAGACTGGTACAATAATTCCAAAGTTGCTGGCACTAATCCTTGTCAATTTTGCTCTCTCTTTTTCCAGCACTTTTGAACAATATCCCATGATCTGAAGGCTTGTCAAAGGACAACATCATATGCATCAATCTCATCTTCTGCTTTTTGATATGCTGTATGCTATCCAGAAATAAGAACAAGAAAAGAAGATACAAGACACTGTCTTAAAAGAGATTGGCAAATATTCATAGCCCCTCACAAGGCATGCTTACTGCTTAATTTGACAAATATCCCCTCACAGTGCTTGTTTAAAGCCTGAACCAGAATCTCTACCATTCCTCCTGAATCCTAGATTTAATTTATTTATGATTGGAGCGTACCATCAGACCACCATTAAAATGCAGACCACAATACCAGTCCCAAGGGATGTACAGAATATATGAAGAATATAAAGTATATATTGTTCATGTTAATAAAGAGCTACAGCTATGTACACAAATGTCCATTCTTTTTAATCAAGGAAAGCAATATAATAAATATGCTGTACTTCATCAAAGATTTAATCACTGTGGACATGCACTCCAAAGTTCCTGTCATAAAAAGGTACTGAGTTAAAAGGTCTTTGTCATTGTTTATATGTCTGTTTTTTCTTCCCTTGCCCTTGGTTTCCTCTTCAGAAAATTGATGTGCTCCTAAATTGAAGGCGAGTACTTGACAGGTAATGGTTTTGTGTGATAACTGCTCAGATTTAATCAGTATAGGATTTTTCCCAGTCCAGAAAGATGATTATTAGTAGTTAGGATGCGATCTGCCACATAGTGCATCAGATAAGCATGCGGAGGAGGATCTCCAGAGAGCAGAGATAAGCAGCATTTAGTGCAAAGGGCATAATGTGCAAAACTAAAAGCTTTAACTCCTTTGGCTCATTTGTGCTGGGTAGCATAATAGCTCCAGCTGACATTTTGTACGTAAGTGACATTTTGTAAAGAAATTGCATCCATCACCTTTAGAATGTGTCTTAGTATGTGGCACTTAGCTTACATGTACAACTCGCTCATTGTATTTGTAATGTCTGACATATGGCATAATAGCAAGAAACAAACAGTTACATGAGGATGCATTAGGACTTGTGTCAAGCGTGTTGTATTTCTTTTGTTCAACAGCTTTGACTTATTTAATTCATTTTTATGTAAACAAAAGAAAGAAAAATCTTCATGCCCAGAGTTGACACTACTATACAGCTGGTAGTATTTGGTGTGTATTGGACATATCTAGATGGCCCTAGCAGTCAGACCTATGGTGTTTCATCTGTTTTAGAGGAAAAGGTGTTCCTTAGGCATTTAATGTGAGAAACATAACCTAAAGTAAGCTAGTTTTCAGAAATTTATTTTGGGATGTCACATAGAAAGAAGTTGGGAGCACCTATAATTCTGGTGGTCAAGACAATAAGCAACCACAATGAAATGTAAAGAGGTTAATGCTAACCACAATCTCACTATTAAACAGTAGCACATACCTACATGCATTGACAAAACAAAGTTGGAGTTACATTCACGAATGCCACTTCACTGTGCAAGAAGAAGCTTCATGTCAACCATATCAAGAAGCAGCATCGTCTTCTCTGGGCTCAGCGGCACCTAGGATGGAACATCACACAGTGAAAACATGTACTGTGTTCACATGGAATTAATATTCCAGATCTTTGTTTGATAAAAAATGGGCCGTGTGAATATGTGTGCTCCACACGACAGATGAAAAGGACCATCCTCAAAGGGTTAAGGTACTTTTCTGCATTAATGCTGCCATCACAGAAGTGTACATGACCTATACCTGGGGCACTGACACAGCCCTG
>JAUZST010000686.1:0-27014 GCA_034779995.1 Parotocinclus haroldoi
TGTATATATGTATATATATATATATATATATATGGGGATAATAGCTGTGTCACAAAAATCTGCATTCTGCCCTTAAACGAAATCACTGAATGTTTATTCACATAGCAATCTTAACAAAGGCAGATGGCAGCCTCTGCTGCAATCGGTGCCAGCTCATTTGATTCCTTTACCTCCCCTCCTCCACTGTTAATTAGTATAGTAAAATCAGATAGAGAATGTGCAGAGCTGGATGGTTTAGCACTCAAATGTACACACACACACACACATACACACACACATACACACACACACACACACAGAGATCTTCACACATGCATACACACATACACAGTTCCATCCGGGAATAAAAAAAGGCTATGATGCAACTCACCTCGTGTGCCCGTCCAGCCATCTTAGCTGTTTCAGTGAGATCTCCCTCAAGATGGCCTCCCTGTCTGTCTCTCTCCTCATGCCCAGGCTCCTGGGTGCTGGTGGGGCATCGTCACCAGTGGTACAGACACAGTGCCCTCTATTCCCCAGAAGGCCACAGATGGCATCAGTACTCTTTTGGCACGATAGGTGTAGTGAGTCCAGACAAAGGGCTTTTCCTCGCTGCACCTTTGTGAAGTACATTTCTCATGGTCATGTCATGTTACTTGATTACAGCGTGTTGCTGATTGTCATAGGACTCTGAGGACAGACAGCAAGACAAGAAAAATGAAGAAGAAGCATTATAAAACAATTGTTATTATTCTGAAATTGGTGCCGTGGCAACTGTCTACCGTCTACAGGTTTGTTTCATGGAAGCTGCTCTGCACATGCTATGCAATATAAACATATGAACATATAGGACATGTATCACCAGAACACAACATCATTTTATTACTCCTTGCAGCATACTTAAAAGCTACATTTCTACATCTATGTTATGCACAGGGGAGTAAGCAAGGATTAAAAAAAATGTTTAATTTGCAATATTTGAATATTTTGAAGCTCATGTTTGTCTGTATTACTAAACACATTCACAAGTCTCTCTCTGTTGAGTACATTCAACTATAACTGCAACTACTGTGGATTTCTGTAAAAGTACTGACAGTGTTGCTAACTAATCTATCTTTTTTTCAGAATAGCAGTTCTAGTTTGTGAACCCAGTAAAATTATTGCCAGAAAATGTTATTCACAGCCGTATTAGATATACTACACTTACTTTACACACATTAAAAGGTCACTAAAGATGGTGTACCTACTGTTAGATATACAGAATTGTAAAATGAAAATTATATGTAATTTAAACTATTTACCGGAAAATTGATATTTTAGTCCATACATATTAGAAAATTGATAAATATACCTCTCATAGAAAGTGTAATATAATAATATAAAATAAGTCACACTAGAGTAGCGCTGGCAATTGTAATAAACTAGATAATGCTATAAGTGTTATTCATTAGTTTCAGAGAACCCTGTGTTAATTTACATACTTCTGCAATACTTATCTACAGTACCATATTGTAACATTTATTTTTACCAGCTGGTTGAGTTTGAATTCTTATAATTCCTTGTTTCCAACTGTCTTTCTGGGACTGTGCAATGTGTTGTAAGTCATGAAAATGCCTTGTGTTAGTGATTATATTTTGTCAAGACATACACTTTCTCAACCAAACATAGTTCTAATGTAAAGTTATGGGTTCAGAAAGTGTTGCTTTTCTTTTTCAAACTTACCGAGACATTTAGAACAGTGTGTGTGGGCCTATAAAGTCTACACTTTTAGTTCCCTTTCTCAGTTTTAAGAGAAACCTTTTAAAATCTTTTATACCTGAATGAGCCACAGTTGAGGAGGCTGTTTGGTCGAGTCAATCAGGGTCAATGGGGTTTCGAGATTCATTTCTACTTTCGGTTATCTAGCTTTATGACATGCATTTATACTCATACAGCTAGATAACCAAAGACAGAAACCAACCTCACCTGTGTTCAGTGACAGGGATTTAAGGGTGGGGAGTCAAAATATTTCTGGAAGACACAAATAAGTAACATATTAATAAATGAGAACGCTTGTGAGCATGCCAAAGGACCGGTCAGATATCATAGTTGACAAGCTGTCTATGCAACTCTAATGCAATACATATGATAAATAGCTGTACAAAACACTAACAACTGTCCTTGCCAAATCATGTAGTACATTGTTCATTGTACAAATTCACATTAATGTAGGATTTTATCAAGAAGTTACTAAAGGAAGAAAAATAATGCAGAGGAGGAAAATAACATGCATGTAGGTTTGATGAATGTTTATATCATATTAACTCCATATAAAAGTCCATATGACAGTTACTTATTTTGTTTATACTATTTTAATGAGTCAATTCAATTACTGCATTAATAATAATAATAATAATAATAATAATAATAATAATAATAATAATAATAATAAGTAGTAGTAGTAGTAGTAGTAGTAGCAGTACAGTAATAATAATAAAAATAATAGCTTGGCTTTGTATAAAGGATCCAAGTGTTTACAGTTTTAGAATTACACCATGATTAATAATAATAACAGTGATGGTCTACATTTTTATCTTTACAGGACAATTTAAAAGGTACAGTTAGTGTGAGCATGCAGTCCCACAGTAAAGCCATGTTTATTGCATGTCATGCTTCACCTGAACTGTCATCACATGATTACATGTTCCAGTGGCCTCACATTTCATTGCTAAACGTAATATAGATTAACATTTAATACTGTCCTTTACTGAGTAATTTCTGGATTGACTTGGATGTAGTATTGTGATTGTAGCCAAATCAGTCATAATATAATCAGTAAGCAGGCGTTAGGTAAGCCTATTTAACGTTGTTTTTTGGTATGGGACCAGATTAAATGTAAATAAAAAACAAGCACGACAATTGAAAATGCAAATACGATCTGTGTATGAATTTATCAATTGCACTGCAGTACAAAAACATTTCAGAGTAATCTACAAGAGCTACAGTATGATTTTAAAGTATAGGCCTAATCATGTGCGAAAGTACTGTTACAAAGAGTAGGCAATAAATCAAATAATATATTGGAAAAGATTCTTAGGTGTTATACAAATGTATAAAGTACTGACGTTTCATTAAAAGTTGTTAAAGACAAAAGAGTCATTACAGACTTAGCTATAGTGTCCATGTCTAAAGAGGTCAGTGGTACAGTTAGGAAATCTCACGTAAGAATCAGCATGAATTATCCTTAAAAGATGCAAACGATTTATATAAAGCTATTAAAGAAGACACATGGAAAAGTACGAAAGTTAGTGTGCAATTAATAACGTTTGATCACAAACCAAAATGACTAATCTGACTCGTTCCATGAATGTGCTATAAGAAAGAAAGGTGTACCTCTGGACTCGAGTTGATTAAAATCAGATCAGCATCGTAGCGCAGCATTTTGATGGTCTCCATGGAAGAAGACGTGCAGATGTTGCAAGCCTACAGAAGCTGCTCCACACGTCTATCCTCTGTATCTGCTAATCCTCTAGCCTACGCGCACAAAGTTGTCGTATTTTCTCTTGTCCTATGATGTGCTAAATATCATTAGCAGCACCTAAATTGGTCTTGATACATCGATCGATTTTACTGATGATCTCTCGATTCTCATGGCCGAGCCTCCGTCTGCTCTGCTGCACCTCGGGTACCAGTCCACAGCTTTTCTTCTCCTGCTCTCTGCTGGCTGCAGTGACGTCACGTCGGTTCTGCGAGCGCCATCACCTGAACTGACCAATCGCAGCGTTGCGGGGGAAGAGTGGGCGGGGCTACATACTCCGTCGAGGATAGTCTAGCTCTCAATTAATCTACCTGTTACAATTAGGGCTGTATGAACCACATAGCAATTTCAACTTCCAATTTGAAGTGACCTAAAATACTCCAAAAATATAAAGATAACGAAAATAGCGTTTCAGCTCTGGATTTCCACTTGCTATAAACATCAAATCAGTCCCAAAACATACACTCAATGACTAATTTAAATCGGCTGTGTTTTATAAGGCTACTGTTTCCCTAATCCTATTAGCAAAACAGCCTAAACGTTTCAAGCCGTTATATTTTTACATTGACCACGACGTTTGCAATAACAAGCACAAAGTTTTGTCACTTACAGAAATTGAATGAGCACATAATAATTCATACTTAATCCTTAAAGCCAAAGAATGCCATCGATTCACATTTTCTTAGATAATCTGAACTGATGCTGGTTAGGTTAGTGAAGTCATGTAACTTTTCTTCTAATGTAGATTCTCATCCCGCATCCTTTAACCGGCACTGACATATTCTGTATCCAAACAAAACAAATAACACTTTTAAAAAAACTTTATTTGGTTAACTACTTTAATTCGAAAACAGATTAATATTGATAAAAGGTATATACACATTGAACATTCTCATAGTATGGCCAAAACAATGACGTTATTTAAAAAAAAAAAGTGGAAGGAATTTTATTGCTGCTCTTTCAATTTTTTAACCTATAATCAAAAAGATGGACCAATATACAAAAGTACAAAAATGATCACTATGTTTTTAATAGCTATTACTTTGAGCTAAACTAGCTTGACAATTTTTGCATATCCTTCTGTTTGTTCACGGCACAGTAAATATCTCTTACAGAAAAAAATGTGCATGCAGCAGTGCCTTAAGTATTGCCTAAATATTAAACATGATTAGGAACAATATGATGATGATGATGATAATTATACTAGTAATAATAATAATGATAATAATAATAGTAATAATAATGTTGTTGTTGTTGTTAGGTTATGTAATATTAACCATAAACAAACACTGGGATCATTTCAGTTGGAGTAAGTTACAAAACTGGTAGAACAGTATACCTTATTGAAGCATCTTCAAGTACAAATATATCCTAATATAAATCAAAATATTGTAAGATACACATACCTTGTTATTTCCAGTCTGATGTAGTTAACGACTAGGCAACGCTAGGCAAAAGGCTATTTAAAATGCCTTTTAATTTCCCTTAAATAAGCGAATTTATTTCGCATTTCGATTATCCTCTCTTATACAGAGATATCACACCTTTAAATATACGGACTATTAAACAAATACCCCTTAGCTGAATATGTTGAAATAACTTAAAAAGACATTAGGATTACGTTCCACGCAGACGGTGTGAAACTGACATTTGACATCCTTGCGTTACTGGATCCGAAATCCAGATTCAGACAAGAATAAAGCAGTGAATGTGTGAATGAATGAATGAATGAATGAATGAATGCGTAAAGTAGCATTAGGTTAGAGTTGCTTGCCCAAACGCGAGTGATTAGTCGCCCGAATAAGAACCTTTAACATTTGATCTAGTTACATAATGCAAAATACTTATTTAATAAGTTAGTAAATTTAGTAAGTAAAGTTAGTAATTTAGTTAGTAAATATTCAAAATTTCATATAGAGGTAAAACTTAAATAATTTATAAGACTTATTCTAGCTTTTAACAAAAAGATATATGCATCTAAAATCCTCACATTATTTAACATATTCTTAAATCACTCTCTTGTATTTTATTATATCATTTAATTTCCGTTTACATTTGATATTAATCTTTTTAAAGAGTGGTAGCACAACTAAAAAGGAACCTAAAAGTTTCTTTCCACATTTCCTCTTGTCTAAAAATAAAAAAAAATCAACCAATATGATTAAATGAAAGCATGTTTCCTCTTTTATCAAATGTCCATTAAACCAAAATATAGTAATCTAAATATCATGTAACTTTTGTGACATTGAGTGCATAGGAATGCATGTGAGAATTCCACTGAGCAGTGAACGTGATTATAATATCACATTGATTTAGCACTGTGAGGCAGTGACTGGGAATGTTGACCTGTGCCCTGCTGGGTAACTTTTGTGACAGGAGGTCAAGGTCCTCTTAGCTTCAGTGCGAAATGATCGAGAGGTGGGGGGTCATGGAGAGTTGGTGGGGTGCTGTCTACCAAACCTAGACCAGACAGACCCAAAACTGTCTGGATGGGAAAGGGTGAGGGGATGTGGCGCGACAACGCACCCCTTCATACCCAGTGTCTGGCTGGGTTTTTTGGCCCCAGTATAGGTTGACACAGGGGTATGGGGGCTAGACAGTGTGTATGTGATCAGCATAGACAAACATATGGGAAAGAACCCACACACATGCACTTAACCACTACAACGCATTTAGTCATCTAGGAACCCTACAGTTCAAGAATCCCAGAGGAGGCCAGTTCCTCATGCATTATACCAATTAATTAAATACTTTCCCACACGCACTTTAAATGTAGTCAGTGCATAAAATTCAGCATCAGCCTGCTGCTTATATGACTGTCAACTGAGGCGTCATTTTATATTAACTGTAAACAATGACACCATTTTAGGCATCAGGACAGGGAAGCATGTAAACCCAGGTTTGTACTGTTAACATGACCAAGTTAATATATACTGAAAATGATACAAATGAATGCCCCATTTGGAGGTATTTGATGTTCTACCATTAATAATTAAGCTCTGTTAGTGTTAGTGAGGCTGAAATGTTTAAAATCAGAAACAGACTAAAGCTAAATATGAATATAAAAACAAGGCCTGAGAACATAAAAGCCAGTGTGTTGTTTTGGTGTACTTAGATAACTATATATTATGATTAATTCAGAACTAGGGTGATTTCTTATTTGCTAAAAGGCAATTCAACATTTCAGAATTGCACAAGAAATATCTGGTATATTTCTTTTACATGAAGAAGATTAAAACTGATAGTGATTTAACATATAAATCTAAATCAGAAAAGAATTGTGACAGTGTGGAAAATGCACATAACAAAACTTAACTTATTTTAATTGATGTTTATAAACAAATTAAATGAAGTTGACAAGACAAAACATGACAAGTTCATACTGTGTGCAATGAAATAAAAGTCAAATGGAAAGTGTTTTCATGCATTTTTCATGCTGTCCCAACTTTTCCTGATTTGGGGTTGTTAATGTATATGAATATACATTTAAAAAATCGGTAACAGCGGTTTGGACATTTTCTGTTTTTTTTTTTTTTTTTTAAATCAACTTTCTGTCCTAAAGCACAGATACCAAATTGATATTTAAATCAAGGAACAAGGGAAGTTTGTCAGATGTATTATTTGAATTCTTTCCAGGTCACATACCAGTACCTTAACTGCTGAGCCACTACATATAATATTGGTTGATCCATATTCTATTAACAACCCTGAATTTTAAAACAAGTGAGACTGTACCCTATCTCTTATGGCCACATGGTGAGTACTTAGATGCTGTTTCCAGTAAGTAAGTAAATGTGTCCTGTTGTCTGAAAATCAATGTATGGCATTAATAATTATTACTACTTATTTGCAATGAAGTAAATGTTTTGTTATTTATGAAGAAAATGTGGTTTTGTTTACAGCTGTTTAAAGCTGCATTTATCATCCACTGCCTAATTTATGAGGTAACCTGTCAAAAGCAAGATGTTTGACACAGAGAAAGGGACTGGAAGGAAAAGTACTTTGTGAAACAGTATAAAAGTACAGTATCACTGTACTTTTAATATATGTGAATATATTCTATTCTGAAACATTCATACAACCTATTATTTAGAAAAAAACAGGGATTAAAAAATAAAGCTGTTGTACCATGGGTGTTGGGAGAAAAGCCACCAAGAACATTCAGTATACCATTGCATTCTATTTGATGACAGCTCTCATCAAGAAAGGACATTTTTCGGAACATCTTCAGAAATATGGATCTGTAATGACAAAGGTAGTACATTTTTTTCTTAATAATTGTTTTATGACATGATGATAAAAATCTAAATAAATAAACATTCATAAACAAATACAGATTGGTATTATACGATGTAGAGGATTGCACAGTTACAGTTAAAGTTTTAGAATTCACTCACATAAAATTGTTATAATTGTTATGTTATCATAATTGTACATATTGTCAATTAAATTGCATACAGTTTACATTATTTAGTGATTTAAAAAATGTTCTAATCAAAATATTTGTGAAACATTTTGTATTTGCTCTAGACAAATGTCCTGTTAATAAATAAAACTTGCAAGAAAGCTAGTTCAAGTCATGAGTGTAAGAAGTTCGTAATAAAGGTCAGGATTTCAAACACATTTGAGTAATGCATTTGAAACTTAAATTGTGTTTATCTATTTGTGAACACAACGTTGTACAAAGTATTGCGTTGTGCAGTTGTAGGGTTCATTAAATTATTTTTTACACTTTATTTCAGTTTGAGATAAAAGCAGGCTGGTTTATTATCAAATATTAATATTATCAAATTGTATATGTTGTTGTTAGTAACACGGAGCTCACATTTTGACTGGCTTTTGCATTTGCTTAGCAGTATACACCTATACTGTATTCAATATTTATATTTATCGCAGTTTACGTAAAGAATTTTTATTAAAGAGACATTCATGTACTGTATGTGTTCAGCATTTGTCAGATTTGACTGTGACTTCCAGAACATCCACTTTTTCCATAGATCAGTACTACAGACAACAGTATTGAATAGTATGGTGGTGTCTTTACTGTTCTAATTCATTTAATATGAGGTTTTGTATGGGACCATTGTTTCCATTAGTGAGTAGAACTGCATTGCATATGTCATAGGTTAAAAATAATGAGTCACAATGTAATCATTGCACCAATGATCAGGAAAAAAAATTGTTGCACACAGACAGATGACAGTCCTTATGGATTAGAAAATATTATAAATAAAAAATACAATTATTTACATTACATTAAACCAAGTAAATTACTAATGAACCAGTTTGAAGGTTTGTGAGACTCAAGTTTCAGCCAATACAATGTCCTTGCAGGTTGACACTACTTTAAACACTGGATTTTAGTGGTCTCCAGTGCTTACTGTAATTGCTCACAGCACCAACTATTTTCCCACAATTCAGTTATAAGTGACAAATAGTAGTTGTGCTGGTTTATAATAACTGTAAAATTCCAGTTATTTTGATTAAGTTTAGAAGGTGAAATAAGTATTTTAGGGAAACCAAAATATTGGTTAAAACACTGTGTAAAAATATACGTTTCGTGTACATAAAAATGCAACAGTATGGTCAGTTTAAAGTTTAAGTGTATGGACTTAATATGGGTTAAGTAGAATGTTTTCTGATTTTTTGTTCCATGAATTAGAACATAATTAGTTCTATAACACCCTGCTAAACAAAAACAGCAATGACCAGCACACTAATTTGTATAAATATTTTATTCATTTACATTATTGTCTTACATGCAATGGTTTTACATTATCTATTTTATTATAATTGTATAATATTACATTATCTTTATCATTATCTATTTATTTAAACTATTACTATAATAATATAAATTTGGTAACAGTTTAATTCGTTTGTATAATCTAGGCCACAAAAAGAGGTTGGGTTTCATTTTCAGTCTTGATCCTCTCTAGGTTTTTTCTGTATAACCTTTAGAAAGTTTTCCTTTCGACTGTCACCCTATTCTTGTTCAATTTGGATTTTTTAACAGCTATTTCAAACAGCACTATATAAATACATCTGACTTGACTTGACTTAGACTCTGGTTACCTGAAAGACACACTCAGCATAAGCCATCCCTCGACCAATGTGAAGCATGGAAGTAGTCTGACTGACCAGCATACCAACATCCAAAAAATATGGTTTTGGGTGTTTTTTAATCACCACAAATCACAATATAACAGATTTACACAGATAATATTTCTAATTGATTCTATTTGAAGGTAAACAGTCATTAATTTGCATTTATTTACAGCTTTTTAACAATCAGAAATGATACTATATGGTAAGCTAACTAAAGTGAGGTAAAGTGATGGAAGCTAGCTAACACAAGCTAGGAATATAAGACATGTAATGTGGCATACACTTTACAATATATGCTGTAGATAAGTCAAATATATATAAAATGTAAATTTAAGTATAGTTTACAAAATGCTAATTGACTTATTTATACAGTATTTCCAAAGGTCTGCAACTAACCAGCCTGTTTGAAAGGATATTTGCTAGCTAATTCAACACAAGATACAGATAAATCTTGTACATCAATAACTATCTAAGCACATTTATTTGGCCTTTTCTGTAATTGTATAAAAAACGTAACTTTTTTCGAAGGTCCTCTATGTTGTTTTGGTGTTTTCTTTCCATAAATGGTTGTTATCAATTTTGTTTGTTTTTCATTTATTTAATGATTCATCAGCATCACTGGCTATGCATGACAGGAGCAAGGTCACACTCTTACTCGTCAGAACCATTCACACAGGGCCAATTTAGAGCAACCAATTAACCAAATGCATGTGTTTGGAATGTGGGATAAAAGCAGAATACCCAGAGTAAAACCACACCGACACTATATGGAGACTCCACGCTAACCACTTGTGCTACCCCATCATTTACAGGTGAGATACGCCTTCTGTAGATTGTGTCCTGGCAAGCTTACTCATTTTAAAGAATCAGCATAATCAGTTTATATTAATTTATCTTAATTCAATTCATTTTATGACTAGATAAGTTGGTATTATTTACTTATCTACTAACACTATAAGACTATATGCTTTTGAGGAGCTTCACAATTAGAACGGGTTCGTTCCCAGTCCATGAAGCAGTCGGAGAATTCTTGGGGAATCTTAATGAATGTAGAGGATATGGCACCATTTCAAAGACAGCCAGGGCTGAGAGACTGGTGTACCATTGTCCACTCACAAACGCTTTTTCGGAAACTGTAAAGTGAAGCGCGTGCGCAAGCCACACGTCACTTAACAGAGATGTCTGGCCACTGTGTGCCCCGCCCCCTCCCGCTCAGTCACACGCACGCTCTCAGACCAGCGCTTTGTACAGAGCAATAGGAGACTTACGACTGAAAAGGTATCCAGCCATGGCAACCAGGCTCAAGCGGGACGAAAGAAAGGTGGAGGAGGGTGTTAGGTTTTCTTGCCTCTTTGTAAACGAGGGATTTTAGCAATGACCCTGTAAGGCAGATTTCCTGTTCTGTGTGCAACCGATAGCTTATCATGGCTAATCCGCTGTTCTAACAAGAGCACTGTACATTCACAACTAAATACTGCTGTTCGGTTAACGTGCACTGAAGGAGACACAGCACAGAGTACCTTTTAGGACTGGTAAGATAGATAAAGTCACTTAATATAGAAAACGGATCATGTTTACATAGGGTTATTCTGTAAAATGCAGAAAAGAAAAATCAAGGTAAAAAATTTAAATTGTACAGGTACGCACCGCGTATTACATTCAGTGAAACTGGACGCTGACCAGAATGGAATGTTGACCGGACATTGCCATAGTCATTGCCAACGTCTTTTTTCATTAAAGTAATTTTAACATAAAGGGTATTTTTTTTTACAAGAAAACTGAGTGCAAACGATACATGATTCCGTAACTCTACCATATACTTGTATTGTTACTTAATGGAAATTCACAATAAAAATACAAAAAAATGCAGTACTGTTATTAATGTACTGTAACCTCACAGTCTAACGCTTAAGAGCATAGTCTGATGGACCTGGCGCTTTTGTTTGACATAAGCTAAAAATGTATCGATAGAAAGAAGATCAGCCAGGTGAAACAGAGACTCGAGTGAATGTGAACCAGTTTATATTGTTATAGCTTAAGCAGAATGTACAGGCTGTGTGTGTTGGGGGCTGGGGGGCATGCAGAAGACTTCTACTTACAGTATGACAGACACACACTTACGAATACCATTCACAGCTTGTTACAGACATGTAGCGTAGTCATACACACAGACCTGAATAACTTACACAAAGAGTTTCTAAACAAGTTCAAACAGTCACTAATCAAAATGTAAGCTAACAAGCAAGGGAGCACGCAACTGAAAAGGTAGTTACCTTTTTGCCCTTAAACACAAACAAACAAGCCAGATCTGCGGTGTTCAATGGCCTCAACATCTGGAATTAAAAGACAGATTTTCATTTTTATAAAATGTATTGTAAAATGTAAGACCTTGGCCTTCAGAGTAAATGGACTTCATTATGTTCAGGATCTCAGGGATCGGTGGCTCAGTGTGTAGCAATGCCTCCTCACAGCAAGAAGGTTCTGAACTCAAACTCCAGGTGGATCGGTCTTGGTCCTTTCTGTGTGGAGTCTGCATGTCCTCCTCATGTCCGTGTGTGTTTCCTTCAGGTAATCCGACTTCCTTCCACAGTCCAAAGACATGCATGTTAGGTTAATTGGTGCCTCTCACTTTACAATGGCATGCATTAGATCAGTTGCTATCTCTAAAGTGGATGTTTGTGACATGAGTCCGGTGATAGACTGGTACACTATCTGGGGCGGTCCAGCCCTCACACAACCATGAATTGGATTAGGAGAGTATAGAAAGTGTGTGATTATAAGATTGTCAAAGGTTATCAACTTTTACAAAAAGTATTCACAAAAAAACAAAAATTTGAGCCTGAGATTATGAAACATTATCATGATTTACACGACTGAGTGGACAATAGGTGGATTAGCTACTACTATTGACACTACATATTTGTCGGTGATGACCTGTTGCACGGTCCATGCAGTCCTCACTTGCGTAAAAAAAAAGTTTTTGGACAGACACCATATCTGCAGCTACTGTCAACGTGTGGAAAGTTATATGTCTAATGAACTTTGTTAAAGTGAGTTTCAAAGCAGTTAAGGTAAACCACACTGATATGTCACAGTACAGACAGTGGACGGAAAATTTGCTAGCACTTGTCCATACTTGAGAAACCATAAAAATGCAAATCCTCATCATATACATCAGACACCCTATGCAGACTCTTGCAGGGGCATGTGTATATTTATTAAAGTGGTTTTGGCAAGATTTTTAATTGCTGTATGGGAGTGGCGAACTCTATCCAGTTTATGAAAGTGTTTATAGGTCACTTTATATGGCAGTTAACATAGGCATTGATAAAAATTTAGTGCCAGTCCTTTTTTTTGGGTTCTTTACATTTAAACAGTTTTGATAAATGTCATAACGTCAGAAAAGCAAGTAAATTTTGCCAGACATATGTTCTGAACATATTACCCACGACAATAATGTACAAAAACTGCATATAGAAAAGATACAAATTATAATACCTGATATCTGTATATATGTCCTATTTGTAAATATACAACTTTATTTCCACAAAAATTACTGCATTCGACTTTCCATCACTAAAAAGAGAGAATAAGAGTCTGTATTAGCATGTGTATTGTAACTAGTACTTAGCATGCACATTGTACACATACCCCCTGAAAATGTTTCTCACACACTAACAACTCCACCCAAGTACGCTTCCCCACTTTCCCACCCTTCAGCTCAGCATGGTTGTCAATCAAGCCAGAGCACTGGTCCAGACAGGCAATCAGTCATCAGCCATGAAAAGAGCTCTCTCTTCCATCCTTCTCCGCTTTTAACACTCTTTGCCTCCTTTATCCCTCCTGTCCCCTCTTTTTCTGAATGGGCGTGACAGTCTTAATCTCTCACACTCCTCCTCTGAGTTCCCGCCACTCTGTGTCCCTCCAGTTCTGGCTGCCTTAATTACCAGCAGCACAGACAGTACTGGCTTTTTTGGTGAACAGAACATCAAATCATCCCCCTCCTCTAGTTCTTCTCCTGGTTCAGTGTCCTCGGGGTCAGACCCCCCCTCAGACTGGGGCCCTTTCAGCTCTGGCAAAAGGATCATGTCATGAAAGGGGCTTGATTTAGTTTTAACAGGGTGCTGTGTCCGGCCTTTAAGTGGCAAATGAATAAACATAAGATGAGAGAGGCCCTGCAGGGTGGGGAGTGAAGGGGACAGACCTGAATACGCAGGAGGTGGGGAAAGACGTATTGGCGCACAAGAAAAATAGGGTTTCTCCCTTCTCTCCTCCTCTTCTCCACAGTATCTGAGAAGCAGTTAATTAGAGCGCTTTCTCTGCTCACAGAGCTCCTGAGATCAGAGTGCTTTACACCAAGCCTCCTGCAGAGATACATTAATGCCTGGTTTCCTTGCTTTCTAAAACACAAATGCATAATTTTTCAATAAAACATTAAGGCACAGCTCACTGATCACACCAATACTAAATGTAGTATATATGTCCTGATAAAATATAAGTGTATGGACAGTGGAAAGCATTTTGTGAATCAAATTCACCTGCTATGGCAGATCATTTAACTTTGACCCTTAATGACCTTGGTCTGTCTCATAACAAGCATTATCAAACAGGCATGTGGCATGGTCATCATACCATTGACCTCCACAAGCAAAGGTCATGAACTTTCATTCCACTTTGAAGGCTCAACAGTCACTGATGAGGAGAAGAAAGACTCAAAAATCCATTCTAATATCCACCTGACCACAGAAAGCAGTACAGGTTTGAACCAACCTCTTAAACAATAGAAAAGTTTACCATAGAATTTCACATAAAAAGTACAAATTGTGCAGTATACTCTAGCTTTTCTACATGTCTGTATTCATAAATTTATCTTTCACCCACATTGTAAGTAAATCAGAGATTAGAATGAAGAAATTAATGAATGACAACTGGCAGAATAAGTGCTCCCACCTAAGTGAACAACTTAGAATTTTCTATATTTCTGCATAAATAATACCTAAAACCTCACCATATTGTCACATAAATCCTAAAAGTAGACACATTGAATGTAATTACATGAATTGGTCATTTATTTATTGAGGAAAACATCTCATTACATATCTGTGAGTGGCAAAATTATGCAGACATATCCTTCATTATCTTGTGCAGCTATAACAAAGCTACAATTTTCTTGTAACTCACTCTTGATCCTGCACTTTAGCTTGGAGACATTTTAGCCTATTCCTCCATACAGAACAGATTCAACAGCGGGTTGTTGGTGATTTTCCTCGCATTAACCCTCAATGAAGTTCAGGACATTTTTTTGGATATTCAGTGACGTTAACTTTATTGCCCAGATGCACCAAAGCACTTTGATACTACCACCACCATTCACAGATGGGATTATGATGGAGTGCTGTGTTTTTTTTCTCTTATATAATTCTTCTGATTAAACCAAAAATGTTAATTTTGGTCTAATGCTCTTTTTAAACAGCAGTGGCATTCTCCACGCTACCCTGCCATGCACAACATTCAATGTTTTCCTGATGATGGACTCATGATCATGATTGTTAAAAAATAAGAGAGAAGACTTTAGCTGCTAAATTGTTATAATGGGTTTCTTTGTAACCTAACAGACTATTACACACCTTGCTCTAGAGTGACCTTGGATAGGTGAAATTCCAGCCATATGAACATGAACAACTCCTTTTCGAAGTTCCTAGGCAATCTCCTTTGTTTCAACATTTCAATATGTTCAGATATTGAAACATCCCTGTCCTTTATATACAACAGGGTGTACTCACAACTGATTATTTGGTCCCATTGATCGACAACAGCTGATTCTTACATAATATTTTGTCTAATTTGTTCAACTTGGTTCTCTTTATCAATTCTTAGGACTTGTTTTAAAATCTGGTGATGTTATAGGTCATAGTTATACAGAAATATAGACAATTCTAAAGCATTCACAAGCACTTATTTAAGTACCACTTTATACTGTATATTGTATATGTAATAATATATAATGTAATATGTCAAATATATAATATATATTATTATATATAGCAGTGATCCTAAGGTTAAGATAAGAGTCGGCTAGTGAGCTTATTACGTGAAGAATAGATTGGTGTGATTATGGAACCTAGTGAACTGACACCCTGTTCAGGGTGTACCTCTGCCTGTACCCAGTGACTTTTGGCATATTATTCTGACAGTGGTGAAAGATACGGAGGTGTTAAATGGGATGCTTTGCTTTGTAGCGCTCAGGTGGTCTACTGGCATATTAAACATGATCACAAAATATGACATCAACTTACCAAACCTTATGTATGAATGTAGAGAGAAACAGGGTTTATTTATTCTCACGTTTAGTTTTATTAAATTTTTTACCAAAAACAGATGTGATCATGTCATATATTGTAAGAAATATGGATTGTATATAGCTGGATATAACAAAAACGGACTATGCAAAGAATATGATGAAAATGCCATTTTGCGATTTTATTGCATTTATATAATCTGGGTTATTTATTTCACTTAATTCACTAGTGGAGAAATATATGTCTGATCCAAAGGAGTTAAAATCTAAAATCTACACAAGTACAAAAATCTATTACAATGGTCATTTGTGCATTTGTTCAAATCTGAACTACCTCAGATGAACTCCAGGCTGAAATATAGCTGATTTCCTTTGTGGTATGTTACTCTACATAGCGTCTATAAAGAGAGAATAGATAAATACAGAAACATAAATATCCAACGTTTACAGTGCATGAATGGAAAATATTTTACCCCCTGCCAAGAAACACAGGCTTAATTACAAATACAACACAGTCTAATGAAATCCAGAGAGTATTTTATATTATATGGTGAGTATTTACTCGAGTAAAAAGATAGGTTCCCTTCTTTGAGAAATACAAAAAGGAAAGAAATACTGCAACAAGGGCGAACTCTTTATGTGGTGACTCACCTGGTTAAATGGCACTGAAACACGCTTCCCTCTAAAACACCAAAGCACTTTAGTGTTTGATGGGAAACTGAGTGTAACAGGCAATGCAAACCATAGTTAAAAACAATTGATAAATGTCTGGAACGATTTACTATATTTTGAGACCTAATACATTTCTAGTGTATACACAAATCTAGTATCATCATGGAAGTATATGATTCTCTATATTCTCTAAGTGATCCTCCACTCTGTAACAGTTTTTTGTGGAAATCAAACAGTGTTGTATGAAGGAAGGCACAGCTCTCAATGTTCCCATTAAGCCTCCAGGGTTAGTGCTGTTCCACTGAGAAACCTGTTTCAGTTCTGCAAATGACAGAGAAAATGCAGGTCACCTACTAAATCGAGCTATGTTGTTAAAGTGGTATTTCTCCGCCACCTGGTGGCTACAAGCTTATTGTACAGACAAAAAGCCTTAGGCTAGGTCTCTACTTAATAATATTAAATAAAACGAATAATTAACTAAATAAGTACATTAAGTCTGCATTTGTCTTAACATGTGATCAATCCTGGAAAATAAAATTGCTTTATTGTAATTCCAACTCACATGGCTGCTTGGTGGTTGGCTAGGTGATTGTTGTATTCAATTACAGGTGGAACGACCTCGTCTTGAGGCACCTAAACATAAGACAAACATTCAGAAATGTTCAGACTTTCAGTAAACTGTTGAAGTCTAATGTGGGCAAAGTTCAACAATAATCTAGTTTAACCTTGACTTGAGTAAGGGTTGTTTTTTTTTTAATTATGGCAAAATGAAAAGTGTTTTCTGCTTTGACAACACATTACCAATAGCAAATAATAACAACACTGACAATAATAACAAAATATAATATTTCACTTTCCATCAATCAGTGCAGCACTGAGAATGATCCACCACCCAAATAATACATGACTTGTGGGGGCACTGATTAAGGATGCACCAATATTACTTTTTGTCATATCAAGTAAAAGTACTTGCATTTGGGTATTTGCTGATACAGAGTACATATACAAGTATAAATAACATTACAGATCTTAGAATGAGTTTCAAAACATTTAATTTTCCTAAGATGTTCCCCACTTTCTATGACTATGAAATACATCATGTGCTTGAATCATTTAACATTTAGCTGTGCTAAACATATGCTTAAATATATCAAATTAAATATATAAAATTATATATATCAAACTTCTGACATTGCTTCTTCACCTTCCTTCTCAACATTACTATGCTGTAGATTGGTATGTGCCATGTATCAGAGTAATTTTATGAGTATGTGTACTAGAGCACAGCATTTGACCCGATACCCAATACTGGTATTGGTGTATTCGTAGTCATGACCATTAGATAACACAGTAAAGGAAACTAAAGTATGTAGAGAAAGCTGTATTGCAGTATGTAGTTAATGAACTACAAAGCGCATTTATATGGTGAATGTAACTGATGAAATGGTCAATGAGCATAGAAAGTTGAGCAGTTAAGCCTGGCTTACATTTAAACCATTCATGTGGTTGTTTGGCTATGACAACCCAATTTAAGAATATGTTGACCAACAGTTGTTTCTTCCAGTAAACAGTAAAGAGTGTTGCAACCAAGGACAAATGCATATGCCTGTCCTTTGAGCATGCGTGGTCTAGCGCTTCACAGTGGAGCTGTTCTTGCTTCTAATTCTCAATAACATCACTTGTGCTTTACTCCCTTATGTTTTATGTCTGATAAATGTGGGTGAAGTTGTTGGTTGAAGTAACTTTCAGCTACTTTGTGTTATATCTATGAGTTTGTGTAAAGTGCCATTTTGTTTTTGAAGTAAGTGATTTCTCACCTCCCAGTAGATCTCATCATCATAGCAGTTATCATCTGTTACAGACCCCCAGATAGGCATCCTCAGGATCAGACCTGTGAAGTGAGACAACGCTGTTTCATCATATAAGTCTTCATAGGTTTAAAGCTTACTTTTCAAAATTATTTCAATACAAGCTTTCATTATTTTAAAACGGACCTCAGTAATGTGACAGCAGATTCAAGTTGTTTATGTATAAAGATTTAATAGTCAATACGATAACATACAAATGCATACAAACATGCATAATACAAATCAGTTGCTTTCTTTGTGTATTTAAGCTTGAGATAAATCTGTGCTCGGCGCTTAGTTATAATATTCTATCCCAAAAGATTTTTTGGGTAAAGGACCTTCTCAGTATTCCACCAATGCCAATATAAATGTAGAAAACAATACAGCATTTCCATTGGTTTTTGCCCTGACATGTTTCTTGTAGAAAAATATGTGCTGCAGTTACACTGTTTTAATATGCATGTATCCATATCATATCAACTCATTTATGCTCTTGTTTACATACCCACAAATATTCCACCTCCTATTCCAAAGCACACAGCCACACACATTGCAGCGGCCTGGTAGCCACCCTGGACAGCAGGAGATCTGTTTTCAAATGTCCCCACAAAATCAAATGTGTTTACTAACCTGCAAAGGAACACAACATATCCTGTTTTTAGAATGTTTCTTAATTGCAAACTCTATAACATGATCATATGAGTGATCAAAATACAAAGAGAAGCCATTGGGAATAAATAGTAGAAATAACTAAGGTTTGACATCACATTGAAAAAAGGAGCAATACAATGTGGGTTTACTTTTATTTGTTTCAGTCAAGCAAATAATGTTACAGTGGGTACGGAAAGCATTCAGACCCCTTTAAATTCATCACTGTTTGTTTTATTGCAGCCATTTGCTAAAATCAAAAAAGTTTTATATCTCATTAATGTACACTCAGCGTCCCATCTTGTATTTAGTAGAAGCATCCTTTTGAGCTAGGACAGCCATGAGTCTTCTTGGGAACAAGTTTTTCATACCTTGATTTGAGGATTCTCTGCCATTCTTCTTTGCAGATATTCTCCAGTTCTGTCAGGCTGGATGGTGAATGTTGGTGGACAGCCATTTTCAGGTCTCTCCAGAGATGCTCAATTGGGTTTAGGACAGGGCTCTAATTAGGTCAGTCAAGAATGGTCACAGAGTTGTTCTGAAGCCATTCCATTGTTATTTAAGCTCTGTGCTCTCCATACAAACCACTTAGAATTAACATCAAAAAGTTATATCTCTGAGAGTTGTTCATGTGTTTTTGGCAAACTCTGTGCGGGCTTTCAACTCCTTTAAGCCACTCTGCCATAAAGCCCAGACCGGTGGAGAGCTGAAGTGACAGTTGACTGGTCCCATCACAAAACTTTCTGGCATCTCCCTACTGCCTCTCTGGATCTTACCCACAGTGATTTTGAGGTTCTTCTTTACCTCTCTCACCAAGGCTCTTCTCCCACGATTGCTCAGCTTGGCTGGACGGCCAGGTCTAGGAAGAATTCTGGTCATCCCAAACTTCTTCTATTTAAGGATTACGGAGGCCACTGTGCTATTAAGAAGCTTGAGTGCTGCAGGATTTTTCTATAACCTTGCCACAGTTCTGTCTCTGAGTTCCTTTGGCAGTTCCCTTTATCTCATGATTCATAATTTGCATTGACCTGCACTGTGAGCTGTGAGGTCTTATGTAGAAAGATGTGTGCCTGTCTTAATCAAGTTCAATTGGTTCAATTAAACACAGCTGGACTAGAGTAGATCCATCTCGAGAAGGATAAGAAAAATGGACAGTTTGTGAGTTAAATATGAGTGTCACAGTGTCAAGTGTCTAAATACTTATGACCATGTGATTTTTCAGTTTTTCTTTTTATTAAATGTACAAAAATGTCTACATGTCTCTTTTGCCTGTCAAGATGGGATGCTGAGTGTACATTAATGATAAATAAAAAGAACTTATTTGATTTTAACAAATGGCTGCAATGAAACAAAGAGTAAAAATTCAAAGGGGTCTGAATACTTTCTGTACCCACTGTATATTATAGCAAGCACTGCACAAATGGTTTGGTTTATATGGTTTATGTTAAAATTTGAAAATTAAAAAGGTTTATCACAATACACTTCTCATACAAATGTGATATTTCATGTTTCATTTTTATATAATGTCAAATAGTTTAATACGGGTGGCACTTTGGCACAGTGGTTAGTACTCCTCACAGTTCAAGAGATCCCTATATTGGAAAAATTGGGTATAAAAATGTATGTACACCGATCAGCAAAAACATTAAAACCACACACAGACCAAATAGCAAATCATGTTGATTATTTCATTATAACAATTCATGTGAATTCAAGAGAAAAATAAGCTCTTTGATGTTGACATGTTAATTGTCTGTGAAATTAGTTAAGACCAGAGTTAAGACCTGAGTGACTTAAACAAGGGACAAATGACTAAATGACAAATGATCAGATGACCGAGTCAGAGCATTTCCTAAACAACAAGACTTTTGGGGTGCTCCTGGCCAGGAGAGATAGATACCTACCAATAGTCATTCGAGAAGGAACAACCACAAATGGGCGACTGGGTGTTGGCCACCCATGGTTCATTGATGTACAAGAGCAACAAATACTATTCTGTCTGATCTGAATGCTAACCTTTGGCTGGTCAGTGTATGCACATTAAAACCAGGAACTTGTGCCTTGAGCTTACCCCTCTTTACCATAAACAGGTTCAGTAGCAGCAGCAGCTGTGATGGCTCCTACAATTCCCCCAATGACACCTGGCATTGCATGCAGGTTATGAACACCACACGTGTCCTGGATCTTTAATTTCCTTTCCATGAAGGGCTGCAAGACAAAATGATAAGACTTCATTTGACTACCTTTGTAGCCAATTCTTACACAGTATACCATTTTTTGCGCACACACATTAAATAATATACTTTTATGCAATTAGAGAACGCACAAAAATAACATGTCAAAGTATATTTCTAATGTATAAATCAGTAAACAACTTTATTTCATGTACAAGATGTCAGAATTGTGAGACTGGGAAAAAATAACCATTATTTAACATTGGCAGTATATCAGCGATTTTTGTATACATCATTTTAATATGCTGTAAGATCCCCTTACTGAAATGTATATGTAGCCCAGCGTAGAAATGACTCCACAGCAGAATCCTACTATCAGAGAGCCATAAGGCATCAGCATGAACTCAGCAGCTGTTCCTACTGCAACTCCTCCTGCTAGTGTTGAATTCTGAATGTGTACCTGGACAGAAGCAGAATTTAAAGTTATTACCTGACCAAGCAGAAACAACCACGCCAATCTAATGCATTAGATTTTGAGAATTTATACCTAATCACAGCCAGTTTTTTAATTTGACATTTTCTAAAGAAAGTCACAGTTAGCTGCTTATCTATAGCATGTTGTGCACTGCGTTTAGCTTTTACGTAATGTTTGCACTCACTGTCTATAGATTTTATGTAAATCAAAAAAGGCTGTCTTGTCTTGTCTGAGTAAGTGAATTCCTCGACATACTTTCTTCATTATGTATAATGACACCATATACGCTATGTGCAGAAAAGTATGCGGATGCCCTTTGTAATTGGTTAGCTTTGGTAATTAAGCCACAATCACTGGAAACTGGCTGAAATTAAGAAACATACAGGACTGTGGCAGGAAACTGGAGTAGCTGGAGTAAACCCACATTGATGTCATGCATACTCCACACAGAATTGCTCCACCTGAAATTGAACCCATGACCTTTTTGCTGTGAGGCAACAGTGCTACCCACAGAGCCACTTTTCCCTCAGTCATGGTTAAGATTAAATGGAATGCTAACTGAGTGCCAGTTCTTATTGTCCAGGATAAGTGTGTGAGCTAACTGCCATTCTCTATAAATGTTTTCTTAGAGTGATGGCTGTTTTAGTGTTGAACAGGAGGTATCTGAGCACAAAATAAATCAACATAGTGTTCAACCGTTGAAAACATTGATAGTCTACTGGCACATTACCATGTCCAGTTTTCCATGCTTTTGATACAGGCTAGAGATCGCAAATGTGGTGAGGACAGTGGCCGCCAGTGACAAGTAGGTATTAATAGCTGCTCTGTGCTGCCCATCACCATGGTCACAAATTGCAGAATTAAAACTGGGCCAGAACATCCACAGAAAAACGGTTCCTGTGAAAAAAAAAAATAACATAGCACCTTCATCTACTGTCTTTTTATATAAATCGGGATTACGCATGTGTGATACTAATATTTTTTCTACAATAAATCGAACACAGATTTTCTTATATAACCTATGTACATACTTTTTATAGAAAACAAAAGCAGGAAAACAAGCTCTGACATTATCAAGATGGCAGAAATAGTAACTTACCAATCATGGCAAACAGGTCAGAGTGGTAAACTGACCCATTCAATTTACTGCTGTCCTTCAGGTTTGGCCGATAAAGCACCCATGATATGGCCAGACCATAATACGCTCCAAATGTGTGGATCACCATGGAACCCCCAGCATCTTTAGCCTATCAGTTACCACATAGTTTAAACTCTAAAACACATTTAGGTATGTTGATGCAAATACATTTGTGGCTTTGAGGATTATTATTGTCAAATGAATTATTTCACCCTCATGAACTATACGAAAATGAAAATAAGCAGGTTTGATTTGTGGTACAAAAATGCTGCATTCAACATTCAGTTGTTAAATTGTTATATAAAAACTACATCTGAAATTGCCCTAGTAGTTGAAATAAGCAATGACAATTACAAAGTTACAAGTAAAAGGAACTCATCCAAATATCTACTTGAGCAAGGTAAGCAAGTACATAGTTTAAAAAGCTACAGAAGTTCTTCTTATACAACAACCAGCCATATTTGCCACTTGTCATTTTTTCCTCATCCCTAAGTAAAGTTTAGAAGATAGCTAATAGTTTACCACAAATCTGATATCCCTAATGATCATCTTAAAATTATATGTTTGGTTGTTTAAAACTGCTAATTTAATTCATCCTGACACATGTCCTATGATATATTTTAAAACATATACAGTGTATTAATATAAAAAGGCATTGCTATAACTTACCAAACAATCTACATAGTGTTTGTCTGGGACTGTGGTAAAGCGGTTAAGGTACTGGGTAATGAAACAGAAGGTCCCAGGTTTAGGTAAAAGTTTTTGGGCCCTTCAGCAAGACCTGACCCTTAATCCCCAATTGTTTGGGTTGTACCTTGTAACATTGTATCAGTTCTGGATAACAGTGTCTGCTAAATGTAAGTGTACATAATATCATGTAACAAAATATTTTCTCTGGGTAGACTCACGTGAATGAGGTTGAGTATGATATATTCTTCTACAGCAAACAAGGTAACACCGAACAGGGTCAGCACCATCAGCTGTACAGGACTGACTTTTCCTAGCAATGCTCCATAGGCAATCAGACAGCCCGCTACACAAAAGTCTGCATTGATAATGCTGGAGAGAAAAGACAAAGCAAACACTTTTTATTAAGGTATTTAAGTACTTTTTTAAAGCAAAAAGAAAACATTCTAGCATTATATGTAAATAGTGTACATTATTATATACCTCATATTAACTGAATGCACTTTATCAACTTTATTGCACAAAGTATTCATTTTACTTGAAAAATGAAAATGGGACAGTGTGAAGGTGAACCCAAATGCAAATCTGGCCTCAAAGAGGAAAGACTTTCTGTAGTGTTTAAATTCTTTGTGTATATTCAGGTATTTTAGACTGTTTATCAGTTAGTTGAGAAAACACTACCTATCTCTGTATTCTGAACTTAATGGCTCACTGAGAGATTCATTCTGTGGATCTCATGCACTTGGTTTGTAAGCCTTTCTAATGTATTTTATGAGGCATGAAAATGAGCACTTTTATATAGATAAGTGGGAAAATGGTGGGGAATTCAAGTGAAGAGGCCCGGAAAATAGTGTCTGTTATTACTGTACTAATAATAATAGTCAACTAGTAACAAAAAGGAAAGTAAAAGAAAACAAACTAATTTGATCTCCCAAACTGAAATAAAAATATATCTTTCTTATTTTACTGACTGCCAATCAGTGCACTCTAAGGGACATGATATGCTTCAGACTTCAGACATTGTTCACCAGTATAAATTTAAGCAATCTAATATATGTATACTGCTCACAGAAATTAGGGAATACTTAAAAATGAAACATCCCATAATGAAATATCCCCTATTTTTTGTGAGCAGAGTATGTACTATAGATCCAGTACCATTGATGAAATGCTTACAATCCATTTTTTTACTCCTCAATGTAAAGCTACCTTGAGAAAAGCTCATTGTGGAATGTGGTGGCTTAGCAGTTAAAGTACTGGACTATTGACCTTGAATGTCCAGGGTTCAATTTCCACCTCTCACATGTTGCTACCACTGGACAATGAGCAGTGACTTGAGCAATGCCCTTAACCCACAATTACTTGGATTGCAAGATAATATGTATCAGTTGTGAGTAATTCTGGATAACAGGGTCTGCTAAATGACATACATGTAAAGGTACTATATAATTGCAACTTATTATTGTTATTATTATTATTATTATTATTAATTGCCTTATGTTCTAATAGAGATCCATGTAAGCGAGAGTAGGTCAATATAATTCATGTTTAAAATGTGAAATGTGACAATATCAGCATACTTTTCTACCCCTATTTTGATAAGGCCATCTTTGTAGTCCAGAGAGTGGAACCAGCCTTGCATTAACAGTGCCCACTGAATCCCAAATGCTGCGATGAGGAAGTTGAAGCCAACAGCACCAAAGCCATAGCGTTTCAAAAACGTCATGAGGAAGCCAAAGCCAACAAAAATCATGACGTGGACATCCTGAAAACCTATGGGAAAAAGTAAATGTGACACAATGACAGGTACAGCACAATTATCTATACATCTATAAAGGCTAATTTTGCTATCTACGTTTTGGTTAATAATACATAACCGAAATCTATATAATTTATATTATAATTATGTACATTATTTATGATATACTGTATGAATTAACATGTTGTATTGTGTAGTTTTTAATGAACTGAATTCAGTATTTTTTCTGCTGTTTCAAAAAGTGCAAACTTCAATCTGCTTTGTCACATGTATCATTGCAGCTCTGGTGTTGACAGATGAGACAGGTCAATGAAACCACTAATACAGGTAGTGCAGATTTCACATCCTCTCTTATTTTCAGTAACAACAACTTGTATGACATTCAATTAACTTCCTTCACTAGATTTATGTATAGCAGATCATCTTAATATCAAAATGAATTACTTGTCCCTTTTCAGACAGATATGAATATACGATAATGACCACTGTTTTAGATACACCTTGCTAGGAATGGGTTGGACCACATCCATTTTGTCCCATTCCACATCCCAAAGGAGCTCTGTTGAATTGAGATGTGGAGGCCATTTAAGTACAGTGAACCCACTGTCACCTTCAATAAATCATTTGAAATGATATGAACTTTGTAAACTAAAAAGAAACTGTGGTAATAAAGTGATGGAAATGGTCAGCAACAATACTCAGGTAGGCTATGGTGTTAAATGTTATTTAGTTGGTAATAAGTTGTGTGCCAAGAAAATATCTCCCACACCACCAGCAGCGTGAAGGAACGTGAACCATTGATACAAGTCAGGATGGATCCAGCCTTTCATTTTGTTTATGCCAAATTCTGACTTTACCATCCGATTGTCACAGTGAAACTCAAGACTCCTCAAATCAAGCACCATTTATCATATATTCTATTGTCTAATTTTGATGAGCCCATGCAAACTATCAATGGCTCAGTTTAGGCACTGATGGCTTAGTTAAGGTAACGGTAAGTGTATTGTTAACCAAATTTGGCCCAACTGCTACTGGTCACAATAAAGTTCATCACTGTATACAGACTCTGGCCCACATGTAATCTACAATAGGTAATATGGGCCAAATGTGTATCTCTGTTCTTACTGCCAGTGCAGTTCTGGCTGTGTACCAGCAGAGAGTTGTGGAGAGATTTGAAGTCATCATCGTCATTCCACAGCAGTATATGGGCAGAGGGAAAAGGTAAGTATGGCACAGAATTGTGCCATTACTCACTTTCTATCAGTGGTCTGATCATATAACCTTTAAACAAGAAGCCATAGGATCTACTGAACAAAGTTGTCAGGTTTTTTGTTTTGTTGTGCAATGTGGGCTGTTTATATATAGACAATGACACACAGCTGTGACAAGTGATCAGGAATCTTGCTTTGTTGATAGTTCAACAGAAATAGTCTCACAAAAGTGTAAACCAAGTGTTACTGAATGTCAAAGGTTTGTGAATGCTACATTCTGCTCCTGCATTACACTATAAACATATCACATGAGACATGTTTATTAAACAGTTTCTGTCTGTGCCCTTGCCAAAGGACACTGACTGTCAAGTGAAAAAGTGACTTATGACCTGACCTAACACGTAATTGAATCCCAACCTTCAATCGCACATTTTGGTGGTTTTATTTGTTATTTGTTTATTTGTTTATTTGAAGTGTGCATGCAGCATTACAATTCATATA